>CAEGAG010125247.1:0-28921 GCA_903067065.1 Brachyrhaphis terrabensis | reverse complement strand
GTTGTTGTTAGCAGCTGCTGAAAGTAACTAAAAAGTTACTTTTAATGTAATTTAGTTACTTTCCAAATCAAGTAATCAGTAATCTAAGTTACTTTTTCAAGGAGTAATCAGTAATCTGATTAAAGTTACTTTTTCAAAGTAACTATGCCATCACTGATTGCAAATTAGTTTTAGTTCCCTCAAAAATGGGAATTGACATCGATAAAAATAATAAATAAATAAAAATTGATATACTGTCTTTACACAAGGATCTGGAGCAAATGTGTCATAATTTACTATATTATAGATGTGAATGCTTTTTGTATTTATTTTAAACTAAACTATTAATGACAAACTAAGCTAGTAAGCAAACCCTTAAGATTAGAACATTTTAAGCTAAACTTTGAACTCTTTGCTAGTTTGTGTCTAGAAAGCTGACTGTTAACCACGAGGGAAAACACGCCTATCTTTTTGAAACAGAAACGTTCTCTTAGTTGGAACCCAATTTCCATAAAATGTTTGCCTACAGGTTTTACAATTTGGGGTTGTCGGCCTCAACAATGCAATTGGACTGTCAACCAGCTCCATAATGGCCTAAACAGGACTTTGGTTCTTTCTCCAACAAACGACCCAGTGAACCAGTCTGCTAGCAATTGCCGCCTATAATGGCGTATAAAACTGAGAAACACCAAGCCTCTTGTGACCTTAGAGACTTCCAGAGACACTTTCTACATATGTGGCAAGGATGTTTTCCAAATTAAAGATATCAAATCTATTTTTTTGGAAACAGATGGAAAAAAAATTAAAAATTGGAATCAAAATAGACCAATCCAAAATGCTGAGGCACTGCTTTGTGAAGAAATTTGAGGTTTTATTACAAGCACAGAGAAAATGTAGGGCTTGTTTAGTTCAAATAAGCCATAATAATGACGCTTGAACCCCCGTCTGACTTGTAAGTTCACCTACAGGTGGTTTTTAACCTCTGTGTTGAATTACAGGTAGTCATTCTCTGCAGTGGGCGTTATTTGTCACCATATGCTAGATGGGTGGCCTGAAAATATTTGCAACCATGATCCCTGAGCTACAAGTTACGTCAATGTATAATAATAATAAAAAAAAAGTTGACAAAATGTAGATTATCATCTACAGAGGTGTGAGTTGACTCTCTCCATGATTCCACAGACAGAGCTGAAAGGTGCGAAAGCATCACTGAGTTCTAACTAACATGTCAGTGCAGGTGTGGTTTCACTCAGCTTTGGTGCAAAAATAAGTGTTAAAAAAAAAAAAACACATACTCTTGTAGATTTAATACAGTAATTGTTGAAGGAGCTGCTGTTCATGCTTGGATCACTTTGGACTGCACCTGCAACACCTGCTAACCTGAAGTATGATTAACATGGTAATTATGGTGATCATCCAACTTCAAACACAAGACCTTAAGTTGCTCAGGTAACGATGGGCAGGAAAACAAAGTTGGCAATGCCTGAACCAACAGGAGGTAATCAACCTCTGTGGTATACTGGCAGAGCACAGGGCAGGAAATTGTTGGTTTTTTTAAGAGAAGGCAGCAGCTGATAAAAATAAACCTCATTAGAATTTGTGCACATAACTGAAAATAGTACAAGTGACTTTCAGACAATTACCTGGCTTTGGCACAAATACACAATATAAAGAAAGGTTTTTATTTGTACTGTTTCTCGCAAGCAAGCACGTAAAAAGTAGGAATGTGAGATATAAACAGTATACCATAGAAACAATAGAAATTTGGCTTATGACAGAGAGGTGCAGTCTATCCGGTAACTGTGGTTACCGGATAGACTGTTGACGTTGTTAATGACGGCATGCATAAGAACAGAATAAGCAGAAAGCAGCACTGCTGAAAGTGCAAAGGAAGTGCTCATTAAAAAGGCATGTGCAAAACATAAATTATCTGGACCTGGTTCAAGTTTAACCTCCCGCGGTCTTAGCGTGACGCTCATAAGAAGCGTGACCGATGTCACTGTCAGACAGCGAGGAAACAAGGGATAAAAGTGCATGCAGGGGTAAAGCAGGCTGGGTCCAATGGAACCCATCTGTCAGACCTCCAGCAGTCTTATCCCAATGCTCAGGAGGAGTACGGCAAATGTCACAGTCGGGCGGGGTGACGGTCTGATGGGCTTTCCGAAACAACGAAAAGAAAACCTTGTAAAAGCACACGTAGGCTCAGCGAGATCCCGCACAGGGTAAAAAACTTGCGAGGTCTAAATGACCCTTTCTCTTAAGACCGAAAAAGGGTTAAACCGTCAGACCAGGAGCAAAAAAAAAATTATTAAAGTGTGTGGAAGATAAAAAATACAAGCACTTTGTTTTACCACCTTGAAACAAAGCATGTGCAACTCACTACAAGTTCCAGTCACAACACTGGGAAGAAAAGGCAGGATTCCACACAGACATCTATCACATTAAAGTTGTTGTGTTTCTATATAGAGAAATATATTTCATTTATTTACTTATGTTTGATTTAACCAGGGAGTGATCATTGAGATTAAGCTGCTGCCTATCATAAAAAAACAGTTAAACATTACAAACTAACATGAACAAAACTGAGTGTAAAACGAGTTTTAACTCTATTGCAAGTTTTATACAAATCGTATAGTGATATATATCATTACCTCCACCCATCACAATATGTACAGATATGAAATTTATGCCATGTCGCACATCCCTAGCACAAAGCCCCCTCACAATTAGATGATGCCAAAGGGTGACACTGATCAATATTCATAGCACTGTTAGAAACATTATACAGTAGCTGGGCAAAAATAGAAAATCATCAGCAGAACGAAGGTCACACACATCTTTAGCTTTTGGACCATTTTTAGCTTTGATCAATCCATCAAATTTTATTTGTATAGCACTTTTCAACAACAAAGCATTTCAAAGGGTTTTACCTCATAAAAACACAGACATACAAAGTCATAAAACACAGTCAGCAACTGAAACGTTACATTTTGTCAAGTGTCATCGATACACGTCAGATTGTTGATTAATGTTTCATTGACTATGTTTCATAAGCAACTCTAAAGGTGGGTTTAGAGTTTTTAGTCTAGATTTAAATGCACACATTGTTTCAGCTCTTTTGCAGTTTTCTGAAAGTTTATTCCAGATTTGATTACAGCACAGCTTATGATCGATTATGTGAATGAGTAAAGGACCTTGGAGTTGGGCGCATGCTCACGCAGTGAGCAGCAATCACGTCCATTTATTTCTCTTTTTGTTCTTTTGGCACGAGACATTGATATGGTGTTAGTGTGTGTTGTTTTTGTTGTGTTTTTATTGAGACTTGTAATATTAATTGCTCATTGGGACATGAATAAAGATCTAAGTCACAAGATTCATTTCTTTCCATTACTGAATTAGTTTTTTTCTAAGTTTTTGTAATGATGATGGGAGAGTCCGACCTCCGACCCTTCCACAGAACACTGCAAAGATTCTCAATGGGGTTAAGGTCTGAACTCTGATGAAGCTGATGTCTGATGAACCCTGAACCATGCACGCCATTTGAGCCCTGATGAATCCTGGCATTGTCATCCTGGAATATCTGCATTCCATCAGAGAAATCCAGTGACAGTATCACCTGGTCACTCTTATTTAGGTAGTCAGCTGGCCTCAACGACCCAATGCTGCTGAACCTGATCAACCTCAGATCACGGTGCTGCCCCCACCGACTGCTAAAGTAGACATTAGACATGATGGCTACATCACTTCATCTGCCTCTCTTCTTACCCTGACATGCCCATCACTCTGAAAGAACGTAAATCCAGATTCATCAGATCGCATGACCTTCTTCCTTGACACTGGAGTTTAATTTTCATGCTCTCTTCTAAATTGCAGCCTTTTCTTTGGTTAGCCTCATTAATTAGTAGTTTTCTTAAGGCTACACAGATGTTCAGTCACCATCCCTTCAATTCCCTCCACAATGTACAAAATTAGCTTACTTTCACCAACAGCCTGGGGTACTACTTTTGTTTTTCTACAATTTATTCCACCAATGTGATGTTGGTAAAACACAACTGATTTTTTTCTAAATATGTTTATGAAAATAAAAATCTACAACTACTACTACCACCTCCACTAACAACAGCAACAAAAACAACAATAATAATAATAATCAGTTTGTATGAACTAAACTACCGTAATTTCCAAATATAATTCCCAGCAGACATATTTACTGTTCAAAGTTAAATACATAAAAAATGTATCTCTATATAGAAACACAATAACTTTAATGTAATGGGTGTCTGCGTGGAATCCTGCCTTTTCTTCTCAGTGTTGTGACAGAGTTGTGCTGCTTGGCATCAATGGAATTATAGCACATGTTTCGTTTTAGGGTGGTAAAACATAATGCTTGCATTTCCTTTCTTCCACGAACTGCAGATTACATTTTACTGCTCCTGGTTTCACTGTTTAACCCTCCCGTAGTCTTAAGATACAGAGCCATTAAAACCACACAAGTTTTTTACTTTGCCCAGTCCAAGGCTTTTTTTATATGTGGTTTCTGAAAGACCGTCAGACAGTCACCCCACCCCATGGCGCTTCGTCGTTGTCCGACCGTGACATTTTCCATGCTCCTCCTGAGCATCATACTAAGACGGCGGGAACCGGGAGGGTTAAGAAACGGGGTCCTTTGGAAACAGCGAGCTTTACAGACAAAGTCAGTGCACTGGGCTTGCACTGACTTTGTCTGAGCTTTTACCACTTGCTTTCCCGCTGTCTGGCCATGACACCTACCGCGCTTGTCGTGAGCATCGTGCTAAGACCGCCAGGTCCAGATAATTTACGCTTTTGCACCTGTCTTTTTAATGAGGTCTCCCATTAGGCTCTCAGCCATGGTGCTTCCCACTTGCTCTGTTTTGATGCCAGCCGGTTTCGTCATCAACAAGCATTACCGCGGTTAGCCGGTAGACTGCAGATCTCTATCGTAGGTCGAATGTCTACCGTTTCCACCATATACCGTTTATATCGCTCATGCCTAGTCTGGTGTCCTGCTTAGTTGTGACACCCTCCCAGAGCGAGACATCAGCTGATGCAGAACCTATCGCTCGATGACAGACTTTGCCTTGCCTTTCGGTGTTTATACTTGTGCATATGTATTAATTGGTTTTATTTTGTAACCAGGTTGCTGTGTATTGCAGGCTTCTGCCCAGGTCCCTCTTGAAAATGAGATCCAGATCTCAACGGGGTGGTTAAATAAAGGAAATTTAAAAAAAAAACCTCATCTCTCTCTCTTAGACAGGAGTTTTCACTGTGACTTTCGGTATGTACTCTCCTTGATCCTACAACATTGGAAACCATCTCAGAACTTTTCCGTTTAGCTTAGTTTCTCTGTAAATGAAGTCACTAAAGAAGTAATAGCTGTCAGCTTTTTAAGTTTCTTCAAAATAGAAAGTACACCTGGATCAGAACTTCTGTGTTTTCTTGTCTGCCTGCTTTGTCGTCATAAATCCCCAGTCGGCTGTGGTTAATTTCAGCCCACACTGAGCCAGGTTCTGCTGGAGATTTCTTCCCGTTAAAGGAAAGTTTTTCTTTTGTTGTCATTACATGCATGCTCAGTATGAAGGATTGCTGTAAAGTCAACGACAAAATGTTGATCCATAAGGAGCGAACAACGCAAGTCAATGGCTCAATGGAATCTGCAGGGTCTTAAGACAGAAAACTAATGAACTAATCTGAATAACAAACAGAACTTGACTGCATTGTTTGATAACTCTGAATTGTTTTGAATTGCATGCACTTTATTTGGAATTTGTCTGCATAAATGACTCGAACTGGCTTTCTCTTTTTTCAAAACGCCTTAAGAGGACGTATGTAGTGTTATATAAAGAAGCCGATTCGGAATGTAAAATAAACTTCAGTATCGCTTCAATTAGTAACAACTTAAAGTGAGAGGCATTACGTCCTGCTGAACTGAGCTGACAAAAATTTTGTCATGCAAATGAAAGACAGAAAAGGGGAGCTATTCTTAATTGTAGGCGATTCATTTATATATATATAGACTAGGGGTCAGTGTGCAGATGATACCACCCAAGTCCTTCCTCATGAGCTAATAAAACAGGAAGTAATAGTGTCTGGTCGCCTACAGGATGACTACTCATTCCGCGTGAGTCTGTTTATCCTCCTGTGTGGCTGGATACCACATCACTGGTGTGTGGTTGAACTGCGTAGATCTGTTTCCACTCAGCAGGATGCAAGAAGGTCACAGGGAGAGAACAGCTTCAGCAGCACACGTCTAATTTGACAGCAGTGATACCTGGACAAAGGTCAGTGGGTTTTCCCACTTTCTGAAGGAGGGAATTTATTCAAACTGGAAACTTTCTTGGTTTGGAGTGAGTCAAACCCTGCCCTCTCATCTACTTCCACATCTGCTGGCTTCCAACCACATTTCACAAAAAAAAGATAACTAATAACTATTAACAGTTTATTAGAGTGGTAAAAAATAAAATAAAATAATAATAATATATATATATATATATATAGCATAAATATTGTGACTAGTAAACTGAACTTAACTGCATCGTTTCATACACAACTTTTAAGATGGACATAATGAGCATAGCTGTACGGAGAGTCTTGTGCTGATAAGGGTCACTATTACTCAAAAAGTAGCATAAAACTCCTCGCAAGTGACAGACTGCGTAAAGTGACATGAACAAAGCCGGGTACTCACCGAACGGCTCCTTACACGCCATTAAGCTGCTCATCTTTAAGACTGAGAGGTCTTCAAGCAGAGAAACAACTGAAGCTGAAGTGAAACTCTTTTCTCAGAATGATGCCTCAAAAAAAAACCAAAAAAAAAAAAACCACTCCGATATTCTTCACTGGAAACTCAGAGGAAGCAGCCGAGCCAGCCAAGCGGCGGCGTCTCTCCGGAATGAGTTGAGACGCCTCTGTGGAGACAGGTTACCGCAATTAATGCTGCCTTCACGAACCCCTCGTCATTTTAAAATTCCCCCTCACCGTGAAGGGTCGCGCCCAGACGTTCAGTGAACCACGACGATTCACGGAACGTCTGCCGTTTTTTACCTATCTGTCAGGTAAAAGATAGCAGATGTGCATTTAATTTCTTCAAAGCACATCAGATTAATGAGCAGGTAGAGATGATTTAAACTACTCTTTATGCTCTTTTTGATTTCCTGCACCCGGTCACTGTTGCAGATTTCCAACTATATCATTTATAGTAAACAACTAACCAACTTAATAAGGAAATATTATCAGTCTTATCAACAGAACATATGTTTATTGTAGCAAAGAAAAAAAATATATTTTTTAAATATAAATGGACGAACACAACCAAAAAAATTTTATCAATCAATAAATGACTGCATAGTGCAACATTATTGATTTATTTACAATCCGATGCAAAGCACTACAGACAGCTCAAAGTGAAAAAGATGACAGGAAATCCAAACTGTAAACTATTTTAAATCGTACAAAAGTGGGATTATAATTATAGTCAAATAGTTCAGTTAAGTTCAGCACAGGACCTTAGCGGTCCAGATGGGGTCCAATCATTTGCAATGCTGTCCAAATTCATCCAAAATCAATCAAACACAGTCCTATTCAAATCCAGTTACCAACAGTATAGTCATCAAATTATTATGTGATGTGATCAGGTTGTAACAGTTGTCTTTCTAAGAAGAACCAGCAGATTGCCCTGCTTCACACTGGGAAAGCTCGAGGCGAAGTTAGAGAGGAATTCTCCAGCAGAACAAGGCATAGGATCAATACTCGTCAAAAGAAAAACAAAACAAATATCAACAATATTGGAAAATAATAAATAAGTGGTCATGAAAAAAATAACATATAGCACTTGTCATTTATTGTAATAACAATAAACTGAAATTGATGAGGTTTGCAAAGAAAAACGCTTTGAATTGGAGCTTTTGCTGTTTTTTTGTTTTTTTTCCAGTGCTGGTTTCACAAGAGCATTAGTATATTAAAACGAAAACCTTAAATGAAATTACTGTGTGCTGTTCTACAGAATTGTACTGAGTTATGTGACTGATGTACTGAAGAAGTTTAATTATAGCTATGCTTTATGTCTGTAATCTCAACACTTCTTTTATTTAGAGATGTGTTTGTGCTTGTAGACCATATTCAGTGACAGATATACCGAGAAAAAGGACAGATAAATTTTAAAAATATTTTTGTCATGCCTGTTGATCCGATCATTGCTTCAGATCAAAAAGAAAAAAGCAAAAAGAGATAAATTTAAAATATTAGAGGCAACAGCTTTCAAACTACTGTTCATTCTTAAAATGGTATGTTTGTGGAGGCTTGCTTGGAACATTATTTGAAATATTTTTGTGTTGGTAAAGTGAAGAAAAAAAACCCCCAGATTTCCAGAGACCTGCGTAGCTAAGTGAATCATGTATATTTTTTAATTGAACAAGTGAGAACCATGTCTCTTCAAGACAAAAAGGAAAGGAATGACGCTCTTACAGCGTGAACAATCTTTGGTATCATGAACATGCCCTGGCTAAAAATTGGCACAAGCAAATAAACTGATAATGTGTTTAGGATAAATGGCCTGCTTTTTTAATGAATCACCAAAACAAAATCCCCAAATATAGAAATGCATAGACAAGGAGATACATTTTTGAGTTGTCTGCAGGAGAACGCAACGCTTGTCCTGTCTTGAGTCGTTCCTCTTCAAACTAATTTTACAAAAAATACTTATGAATATGTCACCTTAAATAGACCAGTCAGAAAAAGGTAAATCCCTGCTGGTTTTGTATCATTCAGAGTTTTTTTTTTTTTTTTTTTTTACAAAAATAAAAATAAGAGTCATGTTTATTACAGAATACCTCTGAGCAGTTAGAGACTTTGGCTGTTTCCTTTGACTCATTTCAATGCTGAAAGCTGAACTGCCCTCCTAGTCTCAGGTCACTGCTCTCTCCAGTAGGTTTTCCTCAAGGGCCTTTTTGTATTTGGCTATTCTCGTTTCTATGTGTGTGCTGCTGAACCTCTCCGGGATGAAGATAGCATCGCCGTGTTTCAGTGGAGGAAATGTTTTAGTTCTTCAAATTATAGTCCAAAAGAATCCTCCTCTTTGCTTTTCTTTTACCTTTAAAAATTCTTTTACCTTTTCTTTTACTCTTTACAGATTTCTTCTGGCTTTGCATGTCACACTTTAAAGCATCAAATAAAAAAATTGCAATCTTCAAATGATGCATTTGCTTATTAAGGAATAGGATGTACCCAAACCAGCCTGGCTCTATAAACGTAACCTCTTCTTTTCGCTGCACCATTCAGGGGATGCCACAGTGGATTAACTGCCTCCATGTCACATGTCTCAGCTGTTACACTAACCATTTCCATGTACTTCTTCAACTAAGTCCACGAATCTCCTCTTGGCTCTTCCTCTTTTCATCCAATCCAGGAGCTCCCCGCACACCGTGCCCTGATGAAACCAAAGTCATGTGCAGGTGAGAGACAAAGCCACCGACATATACCACTCCAGGAAGGGTTACAAAAATTAGATCCAAGTCTAATGAAGGCGTACCAAAAGTGACAGCCTTCATCCACAAGTGGGGAAAACGCATAACTCGCTGATCCTTCCCAGGAGAGACAGGAACTGATCTAGGAGTTTACGAGCAACACAGAACATTTAAAGTGTTGTTTAGAGATAGCAGTGGCGTATGAGAGTTCAAAGGTCAAAGCACAGCTTTTCAGAACCCTTTAAGAACTTGACAAATACTCCGCTTGAAACGTCTGTGACTCAAAAGTTCACAAGTTTAAGCGCTGGCTGGGCCAATGCACCTAATGAGGCAAAAAGCAAAGAAGATTACACTAGGGACCCCTGTTGGATGGCCAAGGAAGCACAATGTTCTTCCTCAGTTTTTCTTTTCTTATTCTACATTAGCTCAGTGCTATAGAGAAATCAACATGACTTTTCTGAGTACAATACAAAAGGTTTTTATTTATCTCACATTCATAAGCCACACATCTACATAGACATTTTTTTTATTAGATAGATTCATAGATAGATGATTTGATTCAGAGTCTTGGAAGTGTTACATAAATGGCTGCTGACATGGGATCTGTTGTCCTGGACACAGGGTGGAGAAGGTCCCAGATCTGATCTTTCATTGGGTCTCCTCCTGGGAGGTGTCCTAATCAGATAACCGAGCCACCTCAACTGGTCCCAGATCAGAATCAGATCTGGGAGCACCTCCAGATCTACACTCAGAGTAGAGCAGCAGCTCTACTCAGAGTGTCTCCCAGATGACCGAGCTTTTAACCCTATCTCTAAGGGAGAGCCCAGACACTGCAGAGGAAAGTCATTTCAGCCACTAGTATTTGAGAGAGCACTCTACCCTGTTCTGGCCAATAGTTTCAGGTTTGAAGGTACTGATTCTAGTCCTAGCCTCTTCAGACTCGGTTGTGAGCTGCTCCAGTGAAAGCTGTAGATCGTGAGCTGAAGAAGCCAACAGAATCACATCATCTGCAAAAAGCAGAGATCTCCATTAGTTTAGCTATAATTATTTCATGGTGATAATGTATTTATTTATTTATTTAATTTCATCCCTTTGTATACCCAACAAAACAAAAGGACATGAAGGTGTAGATGGTAACTAATATTTTTAATGGGATTTACAGACGTTTGTACAAGAAATGAGTAAGAAAGAGGGTTTAGCTCAGTTCAGGGCAGGGATGCTGAAGGGGAAAGAAAAATGTAGAAGATGATGAAAAAAATATTTTTTATATACTATATAAAATGTATATGTGAAGTGAAAGAGCATGTGCAGAAAGCTGTTGATACAGAAGACAGAGTGAGGTGAAGCAAATGATCCACGGTGGATAACTTTAAAAGGAGAGGCCTAAATAATCCTAAATATTCACCCATATCTGTTCTGTGTGCTTCATTCATGCTTTACTTCCGCTACCATGTTTTTTGCTAATATCTCTAAAATCTGATTCTCCTTGAACGCACCGACTGACATGCATACTGATTTCGTCATCGCGCACACAACGTAAGCCACTCGTCCAATCAGGTGCGAAGATCCCAGCTCAGGAAAGAAGCAGATGATATGGCAGCTTAGAGAGCGACCAGGTGGAACTTGCTTCGTTGACGCGATTAAATGTTTGACTATGGAAAGCATCTGACTCGGACAGACGGCGGCGGAGGCGACGGCTCAAAATGATTTACCTAATACTGATCTCTGCGCTGTGTGGAGCGGTGGTTACGCTGATGTTACAGTTCTTGCTGATATACAGGAGAACCCCAGAGCCCTTAGGTAGGACCGTTCAGTATGTCAAAGTAGTGCCTGATAACGCACTGAAAGATTATTTTAACGTCCCGCACGCCGAACCGAACCAGCAAGACAGCGGGACAGCCGCTGCATCCAAACCGCAAGAGGCCGTCGTCAGCCGGCAACAGGAAGCGGCTGTCACCGGCGGCAGCCCTAAACAACAACAACAGCAGCAGCAGCAGCAGCCGCAGCCGCCTTCACACAGCGAACTCACAGAGGCTGGCAGAACAGAAACGTGCAATTTCCTCAATGCGATATTCTTGTTTCTGTTCAGAGAGCTCAGAGACACCCCCGTAGTTCGGCACTGGATGACCAAAAAGATCAAGGTGGAGTTTGAGGAGCTGCTGCAGACCAAGACGGCGGGCCGGCTCCTGGAGGGGCTCAGCCTCAGGGACATCTCCCTGGGGAACTCTCTCCCGGTCTTCAAATCGGCCAAACTCGCCAAACCGGTGCAGCTGGACGAGGACGGGATGCCCGAGGAGCTCAACTTCGAGGTGGACATCGAGTACAATGGCGGCTTCCACCTGGCCATAGACGTGGACCTGGTGTTCGGCAAGTCTGCCTACCTGTTCGTCAAGATGAGGCGCGTGGTGGGCAGGCTCAGGCTGCAGTTCACGCGCATGCCCTTCTCCCATTGGTCGTTCTCGTTCCTCGAGGACCCGCTGGTGGACTTCGAGGTGAAATCCCAGTTTGAAGGGAGGCCGCTGCCTCAGCTCACCTCCTTCATAGTGAACCAGCTGAAACGCGTCATCAAGAAGAAGCACACCCTGCCCAACTACAAAATCAGGTAGGCCCCCAAAGCAAAGTGAGTACAAACCACAACACGGCGAATAGATTTAGACAAGAGCAAGGAAAAAAGAGAAACACAAAATAACCACAGTCAGGTGTCACAACCTGATTGTTTTTGTTTTGCTGCCAATCACCCCAACTTCCCTTCTTCCTCAGACATTTCACTCCCCAATTTAGTGTGTAATGTCCCACTTGCATCAGGCTATTTGTTCATTGATTTCAGAGGTGAACAATAAACAGTCTCCCATATTTCTGAGGTGTGCTACATTTCCACCGTAATTCTAATTCTGGTTTGGGCCATTTGATTTATAGAAGTATGGGATTATGATCTCTGATTTAAACAGAGGTAACCGAGGATTCATAGAAACGGTTTTCTTTGAGTCCACCTCAAAGACACAGGTTTTCTATTGTTTATTGGCATGCGTCTCAATAATTCAGTGCAAGCAAGACAGTAGGGGTCGTATACTGATGATGAAGTTGATTCTGAATCAACTGAGAGAAAATGAAATAAAAGGTTCTTAGACGCCCTTTGTTTAGGGATCAACAGTGACCCTTAGCAACCTCCTGTTGGTGCATGACATCTATTGAAGTCACATAACCCAATCTCCTTTCAGTAGATTAAATAAAATTATTGTAATCCGTCGGTTTGAAGAAGAAAATGTTGCACGGTCAATTCAGTGTCGTGTGACAAGTGGTTGCTTTTGTCAAACTCATTTTGATTTGGGGCCACGTCAAGATCATGAATATTGTAAAACAATATATAATAAAAAGCAATTTTTTAACATATCTACAAATCCCCACATAATCATCATCTTCACAGGACATGAATTTAATCTGCAACCTTCTTAAACAAATGAGAACGTCTTATTTAAAATGTTTGAAATGAGTAAAATGTAGTTTAATATAAAGCCAATTTCTGGCATATTTTCTTTCCATGCTCTAGGTATGTGTGTGTGTGTGTGTGGGAACAAATTTTGAGCCATGACTCAGATTTCAGATAGCTGTCCTCCCACTAGCAGATGCTACTGTTTTCACTGTTATTAATCATAATGCAAGTTTTTAAACTCCTTGAACAGATGCTGACGGCTCTATGTGAACAGGGAAATTGGAATTTTGTAAAGCTGGACCAAACGCCATTTCTCCCTCCCTCTAGTTATACCCAGTGTATCTTGTAAGGTTATTGATCTTTAAAAATTGTCATTTTTCATGCTGGGCTCATTAATATGTCCCACTTCCAGCCGCTCAAACTGGAACTGTCTTTGTAGTTAGACTTTATGCTCAGCTGGTTTGCTGAGAATTTGTACTTTAAAAATGTAAATATTTTGTATTGCTACATACAAAACCAAATATTAAAAAAATCAGAATATATTTGGCTCTGACATCCCTCTGCAGGTCTCTTAAAACAGGATGGGGGCTTTTCGATGCAATTTCCTGTTCCTGTTTTTGTTTACACAACTTTAAAATGTCCACTTTTTGTCCAGCTTCTTTTTCTATTACTATCAGACATAACTAAATATATTTTATTATGTATTTAGTGTTATGCAACTCCTATAAATCTAATAAGGAATTGTCAGATCATGCAGAAAAATAGCTTTACGAACAAAAAATGGGAATATGTTTATCTTTTGATCTGCCGCATGGAACAAATTTAAAAATAATCTCCTCGTCACAAGCATTTGTATTTTCCATTGGTGAGTAAAAGCAAGGCTAAAAGTTAAGTAGTTGGAATCGTGATTATCAAACAACTAGGATAAAATAGTTCCTCTAAATAATTAATGTAAAAAGAACAAATTGTGTGTAGATTCTTGAAGCAAACACAAACTTGCTGCTATGTGATTCTAAATTGTGGTTGAGGGGGAAAATAGTTATGGGACAGACCACATTTTGTGAATTAAACAAGGATATTTAGAAATATTTGCATAACTGAATAAAACATCTTTTTAACACTTACGCAAAGCAAAACTCAGAGAAAACATGCTCTAGTCTTTCAGTGAGAAAGGATTGAGAATAAAGATTTTCAGACTTCCAGTTGGACTAAAATTGGAAGAAAATCAACAGGATGTGTTAGAGAATAGTTCTCTCTTTCTCTGGTGCCTGGACTAACACAATTGATCGAGTACATAGTGTCAGCACGCTTCATGAGGAACAAAGTAAAACAAATGGCGCGTGAAAAAGGGAAGTTGAAAGAGTCAGAGTGAAAGGAAGTCTTGAAAATGGATTTTCGGTTTTGTTTATCAGGTTTAAAGTGACGATCAGTGCAGCAGAGGCCATTTCCACATAACTAAATGTGTTGAAGCCTCATGTGAGACTGCTACAGCTATTAAAGGCCAGTGTTATGTGTTTTCCAGACACATTGCACCATTTTATAGCATAATTAAATAACTATGTATTTTTATTATAAAAATGCTTTATATGCTAAATCAAATATGACTTAAAATAAATGTTACTTCCTTGAAATTGGGCCTCTGTCTGTAAAAATACATGCTCTTTGTTCAGAAAGAGCAGAAAAACTCCCCCATCAACCCTTTAACAAGGTTTTTATCAGCGTCACACTTAGAAGCAGCTTGTACAATGAGCTCAGCGGATGCACAGTTCGACTGTTGCTAATTGCTGCTGGCTAGCCTGAAGGATCCGAGTAGGGGAATCGGGGGTGAGGGCTGCTTGGAAGCTCTGAGGAGGAGCTGCACCTCAAAGGGGGCGCTAGGTCCACCCAGGCTTTGCACAACCGAATGGTTGCCATGGAGATTAAAAAAAAAATTCTCAAAAATGCATAGAAGAATCAAGACAACCCTCCAGTTATGTTTTTGATAATGGCGTAACATTATAGCATGACGCAAGGCTCCAAAAAGTCGATTTTGCGTGATGCTGTCCCTGCATTGAAGGTGCTGCGCCATGTAACCAGAGCTGTTGCGTAAACTCTGTTGTTAAAAGGGAAGTTTCACTGGCAGCTGCTCTCTAGCTAGCATCACTATCACCCTGCTGCTTCCTCCTTCCTGAACTCCCCAGTAGGAACCCACCCTGCTTCATGTTTCTGCAGCTACATCATGAAACCACAGTGTGAGAAACGACTGCCGTTTTTAAACCTGATAAGCAAAACCCAAGATGCAAGATTTCCTTCTTCTCACTCTGACTCTCTCACCTTCCCTTTTTATGCTTTCTATTTTTTTGACTTCCTTACTTTTCCTCAACACTGCAGAGAGGTTGTACTCTATGTTGAAATGGCTGCATCTTCTAGAAATTTCTGCTGTGCTCCAGGCTCCTAACAGAATTTTAAGTGCAATAATTTTGGCAGAACCGGCGCTCTTCCAAGTAGGGCTGGGAGATGTCACTCTCAAATAAAATCAGATTTTCTTTTTTTTTTTTAATTACCCTAAATCTGATTTATTATTTTTTTCCCTCTTCTTAAAAAGATCTCTAAGCCCGGTGGTTGGGTGCTGGGCAGTCATTCATCCAGCGGCCTGTTTTGTTTTTGAGCTAAAAAATGTTTAAAGTTGACAGGAAATTTGAAAATATCCCTTGATAATTATGTGTTATTGAAAGATTAATAACTGAACACCAACTATAAAGTCTTAAAAAAGCAAACATTTTAAAAAGACTTAAATACATACATTGGGGGAAACAGATATATTGCAGGCATTTCTTTTGGGAGTTGACTTGAATTCAAAGTACAAACTGCAAAAATCAATGTTGGTCAGGACTGATGGACGCCACAGTGAGACCACATGCCACACTAAACCATTGGAGATCACTGATAGATGCAGGTATGAGGCGCTGTCAAGCAGAGATTCCTGCCATGATGGTTGATCAGTCTAACCCTGGTTTTAATCAGTGACTTGAGGAGATGATTGGTCACATACCTGTTATCACAATGACTCAATACAGATGACAAAGGGTCAGTGTTAGTTTCACTGAACTTTAGCACATTTACAAAGAACGGGAGAAAATCCTCCAAGCTGAGTGTGTAAAAAGACTATGGGCTATTTACTCTCATTGGACTTTATTAAAAAAGTATTAAGCAAAGGCTCTAAATAGTTACATACACACAATATTTGTTTTATTTTTATAGTTAAAAAAAAGATCTTAATAAATTTTTTGTAAAAATTCAATTTCCCCCTTCTCTATGCATTCAGTGCCTGTTTACTGTGATTGTAAAACATGGCAAACACTTAAACTAATACTGAAAACCCACATTTGTTCAACCAAATAATTTGCACCATTTAATAAACAATTTTGCAAGTTGTGCATCATTTTAGAAAAAAGTTTTTCTCAAAATAGCCCCATGGCTGGCTGTTTAGTACTGTGCTTTTGTCTTTCTATTGTGTACTAAAAATGATCGTGCACATACACACACACACACACACTCCCAGCCCTTAGAAAGCAGATTTGGAGCTTAAAGGTTTCTTTCTCTAATACTTAATGGTTCACATCCTTCTTTTGCTCACAAAGACCTGTCTAGAGAAGGGAAGTGCTGCATAAGAAACTCATAACATGCGCATGTGAGTGTGCATTATCTCCTGATCATGTAGAGTGAGTGTGATGGGGGTGATGTAATAATAGGGCCTTGGGATTTGCTGAACGGCACAGATGGTGGTTCACAGAAGGGGAGGGTTGGGGCCGCAGCCTTCTGGAGGCGATCCAGGCATTTCTGCGAACAGCAGTCAGCTTCACATATGGGGGAATACTCTATTTGATTGTCCACTGTGCTGGATAGCTGTTGCTCCACTGGGAAGACTCCTGATCAGCGTCGCCTTATCTTGCTCGTTATAAAAATGAAGTAAAAGTGAAAGTGTTTCCCCACAGCTTCATTGGTCTTTAGACTTAAGTATAATGTAATGTTCTGTTGCTGCAAAGTCTTGTAGCGTTTTGTTCTTGTTAGCGTAGCTTTGAGAGTTAGCCTAAGTTTCACATAAAGTTAAAACTTGATTTCTGTTGCTCGATTGCATCACTGTTCTTGCCTCCACTGTGTCACGCTATGTAGGGAGTGACTACTGCCCTCCACCTCCTATGGGACGTGGTGTGATGTTGAGGGGTTTCTCCAGCCCTCCATTTGAATCGTTTTGAGGTGATTGACCTCAGATGTTTTGTCATTAAAGCTGGTGTTCTGTGGGCCTTTGCTTAGTGCGGCAGTGATGCTCACTTTCTCTTAGATTGCACCAGGTAAGATAAAAGTTTCACTAAAACCTACCTCTGTCTCTAGCCCCTTTCGCCACTGTCAAGTCTCACTCTAACCGATTAATCTCTGGGTTGGTCTAGTCAGGTCTGAAACGTCTCCATCGATGTCTGTTGCTCACTATAGTGGGAGTGAATCTGAGCAGGAATGTGGGAGTACTGTGAGAGAGCAGGAGAGGCTACACTCAGCAATGAAAAAGCTTGAGGTCGGGGTTTTCAAGGACTCTAATAAGCCCTGATATTTCACCTTTCTAAAAGAAATTAATGGTTGGCGCAAACAGTTCAGTTTAGCTGATTGGTTTGCTCTATATATGTACATAATATCTATCAATATTGTTTCACTTTATTTTGTCTAAGTGTGCAGTCTTTGAATCTAAGTAAAGCAGTCAAAAGATTTACACCAAAATCCACGCATGAACTTTATTGAAACGAAAAACCCAAAGAATAACATGTCCTTCATTCCAAACCAATGTTGTGTAGTTTTTGCAGAGACCCCTCAGATCATGCGGAAAGTTTTTCTTTTGCGTTTCCTCGTAAAAGTATTGCATTCCCTCACAATGAATAGTATTTTTCCTTGCAATAGGATTTGCGTTCTCTTGCAATAAATGAGCAAAACCATTTGACCGGTTATCTCACCGGTAAAAATAACTCAAAAATAGTCCAAATAGTTTGGATGTATTGTTTTTTCTTCTTTTTTAAATTCTTACGGCAAGTTTCTGTTCATAACAAAGGAATGGAAAGAGATGGAAAGCCTATAATTGACCTGTTTTGCTTTTGTATTCTGCACATAAGTTTTTCTGCACATAAATTTTACGAAAAATATATAAGCCTTCACATATATCACCGAGATGACGTTCATGGAAAAACCCTTACAAAACCCTTTTGTTGCAGCACAAAGGCTTTGACATATGCATCATCTTGAATACTGAAAACATTGTGAGGGAGTGCAAAAAAAAAAGTATTACGTGGAAATGCAAAACCAAGGCAAGGTAATTTTATTTATATCACACATTTATAGCAACAAGGCAATTCAAAGTGTTTTACAAGAAAGAGTTAAAGAAGAAAAAGTATAAAACTACATATTAGTTCTCCATAGTTCTTTATGTCATAAAAACATACGAACATCGAAAATAGATTAAAAAAAAATCATACAGTCACCAATTGAGAAACCAGTAAGAAACGTTACATTCAGTCAAATATCACCATCAAAATCATCAATTCACGTCGAATATGTTCCAGTTATTATAAGTTAAAAGCAGTGCTTTTGACTGCTAGTAGCAGCGTAGCAATGTTTCAGCTGTTTTCTGGAAGTTTGTTCCAGATTTGTGGTGCGTGGAAGCTGAATTTTTCTTCTCCATGTCTGGTTCTGGTTCTGGGGACGCAGAACCAACAGACCTGAGAGGTCTGGGCGGTTGATACAACAACAGCAGATCTGTAATGTATTTTTGGTGCGAAGCCATTCAGTGATTTATAAACAGAAGTACTTTTAAAGTCTATTCTCTGTTCTTGGGGGCAGTGAGAGATCTCACCAGAAAACCTGCAGCAGGTGCTTCTGTTAAGTGATTCTGTGTTGTAATGTAGACTGATTAAAAATTAAAGGGTATGTGATGCAGGTGTCACCATAACCAGCCAGTCAGGATTAGAAAAAGGGTGTAGCTAAAAGTGAGACGTCTTACTAATGAGACTAATTTTAACTTACTACTTGAATCTGATAGATCCTATAGAGAGAGCTAAATAATGAGACCTTCTAAGCTTTGTATCTAAACTGATAGTCCTTTGGCATCAGTTTCTCATAAATCATGCATCATATCTTATCAAAAATAAACCTTTTGCTTGAATGAAAATGATGCATCTAAATAACCAGGGGTATGAATAGTTTTGGGCTTAACTGTACACAGAATACTTAAAGAAATTCAAACACCTGCAAACTTCAAGTGTTTGTAAATTAGAGAGTTTATTGCGCAGAAAATGATCCCTTTTTGATGTTCTCCTTTTCTGCTTCTTTACTATGTTGCCATGGCTACAGCCTCCAGGGGAAAAAGCCTTGGTGTTGTGGGTCATCAGGTTCAGGGAGGGGGGGCTTAGGAGATGTCTGTATGTGGGCGTATAGTATTGTTAAGAACTGGTTGTTGATTTAATGCAGCTTTGGGGTTTCCCTGTATGACTCAAGGAGGGTAGTAAAAGTTTAAGGCCTTGCCTCACACCCTACCTGACGATCTCTAGGAAGAGTTCAATGAAAAATGACGTGGAAAACTTCAAAATGCTGTACTTGGATCCAAGATCCCCGACTTCCTGTTGGGTTTAGGGAAACCAAAGAATATTTCAGGGCTGATACTCTTTATTTTTATATCATGACTTTTCTATCAGTTGAGTTTTCTTGTAAACAAGAGAGATGTTTAGGAGTGACCAGTAGTCTGTCTAAGCAAGTAATCAGAAGAGGTGGGGCAGGAGCAGCAGAATCAGGAGAAGTAGCTTCTCCTTCAGAATGAGTTGAAGCAGCACCGGAATCAGCTGTTCTGGTTCTGGTCTGAACTGGAATCAACTGTTCTGGTTCTAGTCTGGACAGCCTTCTGAGCAACCTCTAACCTGCTGATGCTCTCCCATACGGGGCAGTGAGCGGGAACCACTGAGTCAGAGTATCTCATAAGAACTAGAATGAATTCTAACTGTGTTTTGGTGAATTAGCCTGAATTTCATGCACCAGGATTTGAATTGAACATGATTATTTACTCTGTGTTGAACTGTGTGAAGTGAGTTTTTAACTTTAAGAATTAAAAAAAATCTTTTCTCTTTCTCTCTGCAGATACAAGCCCTTCTTTCCCTTCCAAGTGCAGCCTCTGCTGGGCTCAGCCTGCGATTTGGATCTGTCAGTCCAGGACAGCAGGCTGGTGGAAGGCAAACTCAGAGTCACTCTTATTGAATGTAGCAGGTGACACACTTTCACTTCATCTCTTCATTGACTGACCTGGACATGTGTGTCCACAGACTCTTACATACTGTAGAATACCGGACCTGGTTTGCACTGTGTCTCTCGACATCTTTTGGTCCAACCACAATGTTTTGGACTGCACACATTTGTCAGTATTAAGAGAGAAGCACCGGTGTGTGTAAATGTAAAATTTCTCCCCCAAAAATTCTAAATCAAATAAAACTGTTGTCCTCAAAAACTCTCAAAACAGTCACCTGATATACCGATATACCCTAACCCTAACCCAAAAAACAAAATAACAGTTTTTTTATTTCTCAAGTTGTCTGAGCTATCCATAATAAGACATCTGGTCACCAAACACATTATGCTTTGTCATTTATTCATCAGAACCTAATCCAAAGGGAAGGAGCAGTAGAAGTGATTTAGCAGCTTATGAATTCAGGGTTAGCAACAGCAACTTGACATCATCTTCATCTGCAATCCCTTTTCAGTTTAATTAAATTATATTCAAAATGGAAAAGAAATATCCTTTATTGTCCGTCAGTAGGTAAAGGGAAAAATTCATCTCTACCAGCTGCATTCATTCTGTCCTGTTCTGTAATTATAACTCCATTTAGCTTTACGCAATCTGGGTGATGAGTATAAATCCTTCACACTATAAACTTTATGCCCCTCATTATTTTTAAGTTTTGACATCACTTTTTACCAGTAATTCTAACCAAAAGGCAAAATGCTGTAATAAAGAAAAACATTATTTTCCAAATATTGCTTATGCTGTTAGTTAAAAACAGTCCCACTAGTTGACAAGGATCATCTGGGTTTATTCAAACATTCTGCTCTTCTGAAGTCATCTGATTTCTCCAGATCTGTAAAGGTGTTTTCTTTCTTTCACCTTGATACCCCGTGTGACTGCAGTCCTTTTTGATGCAGCTGATTTCAATTTTACATCCCAATAGCATGTAGCGAGCTCGTCACTAAGGACGCTGTCAGTCTTCAAAAATCTCACCTTTCTAAACCTAGAACGTTGACCATTTGTGAAAGCATTTTATGAATTAAGCAGAGCCTGTTAAGTTAGAGAGGTGTGTGTGAGAGGAAAATGGGGCTCAGCTACGAGTGTGTTTTATGGACCACAAATGATTGGATCAACATAATCTAGTAATAACGAGCTTTCCATTAAAATCATCTCCTCTTTCACCGGCCTTCTCACTCACTGTTGTAGCTATGCCCGTCTTTATTGGTGCTTTTATTTCTTTTTAGTTGTTTTCGAATATTTAACAATTCGTAGAGTATTGTACAGAGAAAGGGAAAATAAAATTACACTTGCATACATATATTTGAAGT
The DNA here is from genome assembly GCA_903067065.1 of Brachyrhaphis terrabensis. Classification (NCBI taxonomy): domain Eukaryota; kingdom Metazoa; phylum Chordata; class Actinopteri; order Cyprinodontiformes; family Poeciliidae; genus Brachyrhaphis; species Brachyrhaphis terrabensis. Next base: position 7,420 of record CAEGAG010125247.1, on the reverse strand, counting down.
TTTTATATATTAAAGGAGTGAGCTTGACTATGTGGGGGTGATGCCCCACCCCTATTCTTTATTGTACTTCCAATGTAAAGTTCCATACAAGTTATGACTCGTTTAACTTATAATGTGTTGATTTCCCAGGATACTATTAGTTACATATTAGGTTTAGTGATGACAGTAGTCCATTGTCATAAAGTCTTGTTTCAAACAACTTGATCCATTACTGCCACCTTGTGGTTGTGGTTAGCAGCACACTGCTGAGCATAAAATCAGCTTCCAAAATATGGGGGAATTTTCCTGCCATAAGTCGAGAGCACACATTTTCAGTCTGAAAGCAAAACTTTATGCCTTTGTTCTCAAAACTTGTAATGATTGCATTCAAATCTTCTGCTCTCTTTCAGATATAGAACTATCGATTGTAGCAACCTGCGCTGCCACTATAGATATATCTATGTATCCGTCTATAGATATAGACATGGTTATCCATCAATCAATATAGATATTGATCCATAGAACGGTTGGTTCTGTGGATCCATTTTCTTTGGTTGGGTGATCAAACTCCTGCCTGAGATCTGTAGGCTGTTAGCAATGCTTTCAGACTGAACATGTAGCCATAAGTATGAAACGCTTTGAGAACAAAAGACATAAAATCAAACTGAAAATGTGTGCTCTCAACTCATGGCAGTAAAATCCCTCCGTAGCAAAACAAGCTTCAAACCTGCTTACATTGGCGGACTCACTTGACTGACATTTCCTTGGCTTTCCTCAGCCATAAGGATTTCCCTATCAGAGAATGGCTTCCTGCGGTTGTCTTAGTGATCTCACTGTTCTTGTCTGTGCCTGCAGATTGTTCATCCTGGGCTCGTACGACAGAGAAACCTACGTTCACTGCACCCTGGAGCTGAGCAGCCTGCAGTGGAAGGAGAAGCCGCGCAGCTCCATAAAGCGGGTATGCCGTTTTTCCACTGTTCTCCTCCCGTCTGGTGTTCTTATCCTGCACTCGACTTATTTATATACAACGCCGAGAAGAAGCAGAAGGAGCTCTGACAGGCTGAACAGATGCTTTTAGTTCAGCCTGTGTTGGATCAGGTAACCATATCCCCCAAATCTGGAACAACCTGCCATCAAGTCTTTTTAAACGGAAAACTCACCTTTTCTACAGTAGGTTTTTTCAAGTTCAGCAGTTTTTTTTTTTGTTTTTTTTTAAAATCAGTTTATTATATTGATTTTAATAGCTGAGTATAACATTAATGCTCAAGAATATAGAAGGCCACATTTATTAGTAAAGATGTCTGTAAAGTTTTAGAATCATCTTTTCTTAAAGTAGCGTAACTGCAGCTTTGATTGGAGGTACATTCATTCAGAACAAAATCTAATGGAAAAAAAATTATACTTACTGAAATGTAATAAAAATTATAGTTATTTTTATTACAATCATCATTGGCACAATTCTTTGTTTTTCAAATATTTAGTCCAAATAGGTGTAACTGAAGGATGTTTTCATTTGTGCTTTACCTTTTAAAGTTGATTCGAGTTCTTGAAACTTCCAACTGGTAATCCTTCATTTCCTGTCTGCCTGGGTTACATATATCAGGGTTACACTGACAACCCTAATATTATCAGTGCAACCCTGATAATATTGCATGCCCATAATGGGAGATGAGCGATCGGCCGATACATTCATGTGAAACGGATTTGTGCCACTGGGGATTTTTTTTTCTTTTTCTTTTTTTCTTACAATTAAAATACACTTTTTTCCCTCCTGTTTAGAAATGCACTTAAAAGTTAAAGTTTATTCTTTTTAGTATTGGATTGTGCTGCTACAGTGACAGACGAGTTTAAGTCTTTTTTTTTTTTTTTTTTTGCATTTGACACTTTAAACGTCTCATGAACCAGAATTAGTTTTCTCTGCTAATACCTTAACACATGCTGCATTTCCAACAACAGATCACTGTATAAAATACTCAGAAGCAAACTGATCACAGTGCTGGAATATTTTAAGAGATGCTGTACTGGTTATCACAACCAGCAGATGGCGCTGTCCTGTTGTAAGTTGTCTAAAGGCAAAGATGAAGGGACGTCTGTGGGTCATCATATTCTGATTGAATAAGCTCTGCTGACTGTTTAGACATGAATGCCAATTTAATAATACCCAAAAACTTGTAATGTAGAAAAACTGTGGCGCACAAACATTTCCTAGTTGTATGCTGCTTATTGGAAAACGTTGACAAAATGACACGTTAATAAAAGCTCATTGTCATCTTCTCTGCATTGATCAGATTGTTCCATTGTTGACATTTTGCAAAGCGAAGGAAATCTTCAGGCCCCTGCAGCAAACCTTTCTAATTGTTGCAATTTAGAGATATTACAGTCATCACATCAGGCTGCTTTGGAAGTGACTAATGACCATTTTAGGGGAAAATGTCACACCTAATTACCGGCCGAGGCTCCAGCCAACCTGCCGCTGCCGAGCTGTCCACACACCTCTCAATGGCATTTGTAAAGGCTCACAGATTATTTCTGTTGAACAATAATAACCTTTTGTCGGTTCTCATGTCGCGCCTTTAAATATTGAGAAGCAGCTGAGAGCCCATCCAGCAGGGGGCAATAAAATACCACAACCTGCTCCGAGACAACGTAAGCCATTCCTGTCCCCCAAGAGCTGCCATTTTAAAATGTCTACTCTTTTTATTATTCTGTCTTGGTTTCGTCTCTGCAGACACAAACAGTCAGGTCATTTATGTCTTTCATATCAAACTCGCTGTTTGTACTTTATGTTTTCAGGAGACATTATGTGGTAAGAAAACAATATTCAAAAATATCCATATCCATAGAGCCTGCCTGGTTCCAACAGGAAAACGTCTTAATGTGTGAACTTCACCTGACGGCCGAATATTCCTGCGATACACCCCAGACTTTCCCCAAAACACAGACATCGTTTCTGTTCTGTTCCCGTAAACACCTCGCACATCGTCTCATCAACATCATATCCTATCTAGAATTTATTACGCTTACTCATGTGTGATGCACATCAATCAGTCTGTCTCTGAAACTGGCCAACGCTTGATTCAGCGGCTCTAACCTGTCATTGGAAGGTGAACTCCTGAAATGGCATACTATTTTCCACTTGTTTTTTTTTTTTTTAAATGCATCAACCAGGAACACTCACGTTTTATTTTGTTTTGTTTTGTTTTTTTCCCCCCAGTGTGTAAATGCATAAATAAATAAAACAAATTATAAAGTCTCCTTCATAAAAGGGCTAGTTGGGACCAGTGCACCAGACTGAAGACTTTTGTCATCCAGTTTTTTGTGGAAAGAGGGAAAGAAAAAGAGAAAAACAATAAGTCATGCAAATGGAAATTATTGAGCTTGTTTTAATTGATCATGTAGTCTAGTGATAAATATGCAGAGTGAAATCAGAATCAGTCGTCTCCATGAAGGTGTCAGTATAAGGTGGTGGATGTTGCTGTGAAACATGGCCATCAACTGGAAATTGGTTTTATTTGTCTGGAGTTCTACTGCTGAAGCGTTTGCTTTATGTCTTTTGGCTGAAACGGAGAGCCAAAAGACAATCTGTCCCATCGTCAGGTAAAGGTGAAGGCACCTTTTCTATCGGTGAATACGGTGTGAACCGTTCCGTCTCTGCACTCGAGCGGTTTCGCCATCAGCGCAGCCCTCTATGAGTGGACCCACTTCAAAGTGTCCGTATTCCTTTTTTGTTAATAGAGGCACACAAATGCAGATTCCTAGTGGCATTTGAGCCTGATTTATCAGCCCTCCCCAGTCTGCATGTCCTCAGCAGGACTCAGTAGTAAGGATTAAAGACTATACCATCTGCAAAAGGTCAATTCACCCTCTTTCTCTGCTGTTCCCCCTTGATGATGCTCAGATATAAATATCTGCCCAAAAGTATAACGGTTTTACCAACATGCTCTGCTGTCCTCTATGTGGTTTGTCTTTCTAAGCCTGGTTAACTGGGGTTAGGTTAATTTCTCCATCTTGCATCTTAAGTGTTTCCAGCAGGACAGAATTTCCACAATGGAGACAAGCCGGTTTTATCAAGATTTTTGTTTGTTAATTTTTCCCCCCCCCCAAGTATCATGCCCCCTTCCCCCTGCTATTTATTATGAACTGTTGCTGATAGATTTCAGGGCTGAAATATCTTCTCTTGGAACACAGTTGCTCTGCGTTTGTCTCTCATTTACCTGTTTCAACTCACAGCTTGTTCTTCTTGTTCTAGTAGGAGCTGAATGACACATAGAGACAGACTTCTGTTTTAATTGATTCAGACTAAGAATAGGATTTTGATTGAAGCAGAACTTCATTTTCTTTTTTTATTTTGTTTTTATTTTCTTTCATCTTTAGCTGGAAAAAAGCAGACAGTTAATCATTCAGTCAACAGATTAACTCACCATTTGTCTTTGTATAAAAATGGATTATTAACTACAATAATCCATATTATCAGTAGCATGGAATAATTAATAAAACAGTTGAAACATAATCTGAAGTTTTGTTTTAAGTTTAGTTTATTTTGTAAGGTATACACCAATGTCTGTCAAGACAGATATTTCCTCCTAGCGTAGTGTTCGGTGGAGTTAAACCTGGCCAGGGATTGTTTACTACAGTCAATGTTTCCATGAATTTATCTGCTGAAAGCCAACCATTAAATGTATGAATACAGTTTGCAGGAGGCTACATGAGAAATGGCTCCATGAGTCACGAGGACACACCGTCAGCTAGTCTTTAAGTCTTTAAGCTTCACGTAATAAAAACTCGTTGTTCTGTTTCCGTAGAAAATTGCGCTTTTCTTTTTATTATTACCCATCCATGGTGTGTTGTGTTTTAAGTGGTGAGGTGCAGTATGTCAGGCATGTTTGCACATCTGCCTTGTCGATTTCATTTTCAGCCCTCAGTGATGATGCCTGCTGACAGCTTAACTGAAGGGGCAGAGAAGGGGGATGTGTGTGCACATACACGCATGCTGGTCAATGTCCTGTTGTGTTGCAACACTTGTTGCTCTTAGTGCGTTTGCGTCGCTTGAAAGGAAAGGGGCATGTTTGGATTTCCGACTGCATGAGCCTGGATTTTCCACTGGAGGAAAATCTAAGATGGTAAAACTAAAAGCAGTTGTAAATGTTAGATTTAAATTTAATGATCTCATGATGGTTTATGCCTTTCATTGTAGCAACATATGTTGAAAAACCTGTTGGCGCTCTGAGGCGTTGCCTTGAGCCCGTTTTAGCGAGCACCAAAACCTCCTGGTCCCTGTCTGGAATAAGATGTCTTGAATTTGATATGAATGATAAACTCTGTCATATTGTTTACATGTTTTGTTAGAAAACACAAGCTCTGAATGACATTTCAGAATTGCTGCTCCAGTCATTTAGTGTCAACCAGCTAATATTGGCATCGTCATCATTAAGCCGCTAACACATTGGCACCAAGCATGTCAGCAAACGCTTGGAGCACAAACTGGAAGTGTTGCACCTGATCACACAAACTGACTTCATTCATTAAGTTTGATGTGGTGATTGTTGTTAATTAATACCTCGATATCTCTGTCTTCTCTGATGGTGGAGTTGTAAATCACCTCACTCATCTCATGAATGAACTGAATCTATGCAAGCACTCTTCACTCATCCATGCTACAGTTATCTGGGGAGACCATTAAGGATTTCTTTCTCTTATATATGTATAAACTGTCAGACATTGTATGCTGTCAGATCAGCATACAGTGTCACATGTGATTGTCATACGTGTAGCACAAACTGACGGCTATATTTGTCAGACAAGTATACGCTGCCCATTACCATATCCTTTTATTTAATCAGCAACCTAACATCATGACTCTTTCTAAGGCGTTAGATCGCCTTAAACTTTAATAGCAGCTGTATGACATTCTCACTTAGCAGTTAACCAGTCCATCATCAAGGAAGAGGGAGGCATGTTTTATATGGAGCGTGTCATTGAAAACGATTAATTGACTTATGTATCTTGTCGCGTATGCTGAACTGACAGCGTCTTTAAATATCGCAGACCATGCACACACATGCGTACTAGCTGCATGTATTCTATTCTGACAGCGTCTGCTGATCAAATTTGATACAGGCAGCAGTATAGCTCTGTTAGCATTTCAAGTAGTAATAGCTCCATTAGCGCTGCTTGTCTTTGATGTTTTCTCCCAGCGTCTGTAGCTCTGTGTCCGGTTTGGTAACAGCCTTTCAGGGTCTGGTGTTGATCCGGTCAAAATGTGCCATCAACCCATCAGATGAAAAAATGGCAAACTCCATGGGTGAAAAATGTAATAACAGATATACATTTTTGAAGTAATTATGATTTTGGCATATCACAAACAGCTATTTTTTTAGTTAATAGAAAAATTACAACATATTTAGGCCAACATGTTCTACCAATTCTGGATAACTTTAAAATCTGGTAGCCAATTTCTTTGGACTCTAGAAAAAGATTCCACAATAGCTTATTTACATGACAGCATGTACATCTAGCATGTAGTTAGAGCACACTGAAGGGATTCATTATGTCTGGCATTATTTTGTAACAAACCCATTGAATTGTAGCAGCTGATACATTTATCAGCTGTTTCCACAGTCCCGTGTCAATTAAATGACTCTTTCTAATTGTGTTTGACAATACCTGGCTGTATGGAAAAAAGCAGATTAAAGACATGAGAGCTTGGTCCTACAAGCTGTTTGTTCCTAATCACTCTTCTCGTGATCAATTCACCTTCAAGGAAACTCAATAGACCAGCTGCCATGTGCATGACCAGCAGAGCCACAGCCACATTACAGATTTGTTGCCATTAGTATTTGGGATGTTTTTCTTCTCGCCCCATAGACATGGCTTCTTATCAGAAAAGAAATTACCTGTTAGACGTTAAGGGTTAAAGTCAATGCTCATAACTGCAAATAATACCTGAACATATGACCAACAACAATCGGTTTTTCATGTAAGCAATGTTCCTGATACAGTGTTTGATAAAGTGTAGTGTATAGTGGTGCTATATTCAAGTATCAAACTGAATGAAAGACCTGTCAGTTTTATATTTAAGCATATATACACACCGTGTTCCAAATTATTATGCAAATTGGATTTAAGTGTCATAAAGATAAATTTTTTTTGTTGTGCTATTAAATTTATAGATGGTATTGTGTGTCAGGGCTCTTTCAATCACTGTAATTAATTTCAGAGAGCTGGTTGATTAGTTTGTCTGGTGAGCTCAATTAAAGGAAATCTACTTAAGAAGGATGTTCCACATTATTAAGCAGGCCACAGGTTTGAAGTAATATGGGAAAGAGAAAGAATCTCTCTGCTGATGAAAATCATCAGTTAGTGTAGTAGTGCCGTATGACAAGATATGAAAACATTAGATATTTAATGAAAACTGAAGCGTTATCGTACTGTGAAGAGATTT
>CAEGAG010125243.1:0-23561 GCA_903067065.1 Brachyrhaphis terrabensis | reverse complement strand
TTTATGGTATGAATAAACTTTTCCATTTGTCCATGTTCCACTTTGATCTCAGTATGTGGTAGACTTTGCTTGCAAATGTACTACTTTCATCTGGGAAATTATAAGTGTTCACCCAAAAATATACCCCAGACGTTCCAAAACAGGCAAACCAGACGGTCATGCTGAGCCAGACGTCAACACAGGGGTCAGGGAGAAGCAAACACTGAGCTTTATACTGAAGACATCTTTTGCAAAAACATTCTTATATGCATGAACACGTTTTAAATCCAATACCAAAGCAACAGCAACCAGTATGCACTAAAGTCAAGCGTGAATTTATCTCTCCGTCCAAGTGTTGTCTTCCAAGAAAAATCCAATGTAGCGTAAGCCTTAAGATTTTCAAAAAGCTGGCAAGGTGGCATGTTTTACAATGGAAAGAAGTAGGAAGCTCAAAAGAACAAAACAGAGCAATTATGCTGTAATATGTTGGGACTCCCTTATTACTGGTTCAGTTGAGTTCTTTGCTGTTTTGACAAATGTGCCCCAAATTAGACATCCTGTGGCAGACTGCAATGTTTGGAGCCACAGTGACCTTAAAACAAGCTGAATAGATGACTGATAGGCTTCGGTAGAAAATACTGTTAGCTTCCTTAGTTAGCTTCTCAAACCTTTTGTGCTTCCTTTGACGTGATAAAAAAAAAACAACATAAAAATTTTCTGAAATTTTTATGTTTCAGTCTCTGCTGAAACATAACACCTACAGTCTCTGCAGACTGTAGGTGTGACAGTGTTTGGGTATGGTGCTTTCACAGATGAGAAAATAATACGATTTTAGAATTTCTGAATGAACCAGATGCTTTGGGGTGTCATATAAAATAACATCCTTTTAAATAGCTTCTTACATCTGTATGTCTCATGGCTAACTTTGAGCCTTCTTCCATCTGTCACAACAAACACAGAGGGGTATGTGAATGTAAGATACATTCACTGAAAAAGAAATCTACTTTTAGTTTCTGACTGACTGGTCACTAGATAAAGTCGGTTAAGGTGAAAATCAGCCGATTTCTGCTATACTTATTGTTAGAGAGCTAACGTGTGGTGAATCAACATATTATTTCCATCTGAAAATCCAATTGGGCTCTGCTTTCTCAGCACAAAACTTACAGAAAACACACATTCCAGAATATCATACATAATTAAAGGTAAAGGCGCTGTAGCTTGCAAATTAAATCCCATATTGCACATTTTAAAGGTTACTCCAACTCTCCAGCTTTAAGGTTACTCTCTAGGTATCTATTAAGTCCATCAGTGGAAGCACTGTTCACAAAACCAGCTGGTAGGATGAGGAATGCTGTGCTCTAATGGCACAATGGGAGACTCGGGAGTGCAGTGGAGCCAAGAAAAGGGGGTGAACTTTCATTGACTGTCCGTCAATTTCTTCTCCTTTAACAATTGATTCAGCATCTGCTGGAAAAGTCACTATTTTAACAACCTATTTTCTGCCGGTTCAGCCATGATTGTTTTACCATCCAATCATACAGCTGACTGGCTCTGATATAAGCATGAGCAACATTTATTTTTTTCATTGAATACACTAATTACAATTTCCAGTAAGTTATTTGGTTTCAGGTAATCTCCAAACAAAATATTTTGTTAGCTTTGATGTACAATGTGATTTTTAGCATATACATTTTGCTATTACATGGTGTTACTCACCTGGGAATTTTCCACACAGGACAGCTTGTGTGGATGGATTAGAGGCAAATATATTTAATCCATCCACACAAGTTGTGTAAGATTCTACACAACTTGTCACTTCAACGGGCCTGAAATAAGAGCATATAGACAAGGAAGATTTTCAAGGTCTGCTTATCTGTTATGTTGTATCCTCCTCATGTCTCTGCAGTGGCAGATGTTGGCATCGCAGACCTTCCTGCAGCTCTGGATTTGGTTGAACATAAACTCTCCGAGTCTGAGCGCAAGAGGAGGCACGTGAAAAAAGACGACTACAACATTGAGGTTCTGCTGGCTGTGGATGACTCGGTGATCCGTTTCCATGGCAAGGAGCACGTGCAGAATTACGTTCTCACCCTAATGAACATTGTAAGTTCTGAAAAGCGTGACATGCATTAATACTCACCTCTCTGTGTTATTACACCTCTGAAATAAAGTATTGTCTAAGCACTCGCCTAAAAAAATCACCTAATTGGCAATTATAGCCTATTTCTGTGTTACTTAAACTCTTTGTATTCCATATAGAAGTGAAAGTATGACTTTCTCAGAGAATGTTGGTAAACAAACAGAATCATGAAGACCCAGAAACAGAGACATTTAAAGCAGAGTTAGGTTATAAAACAATATCCAAAGCTTTGAACAGCTCCGAAAATTCTTCAATGCATCATCTGAAGATAAAAAGAGTTTGGCACGTATGACACCATCTGCAGCACACAACCTCAGCACATAGATCCCCAAGGCTTGGTACTGGGCTCTCATCTCTTTACTATATGCACACACCAATTCAGTGGCGCAAGTCATCTGATCTCCTAGCTTCTCATACCATGCTAGGCTGATGACACCCAGCTCTACCTGTCATTCATAGTAGGATCATGTTAGCATTCTTTTTCTTCATCAGTGACAGGGCAGCAAAAAGATTAGAATTAATTTTGTCTTTACTATTAATCTTGTATTCGACCAAACAGGGACCTGGTTGTCAGAAGTAATTCTAGATATAAAAGTGTGCTGTTTCTTAATTTTTTTGTCTCTAAAACCATGTGTCTCTGCTATAAAATATTGCTGAATGTGTTTATATTGACATCAAGCTCTGCCACATTTTCATTCGCAGCTGACAGATTACCGATGAGAGAGGGGGCCAAAACGAGAAACTCTGAGAAACTCTCAGCTCGTTCATTACAGGTTCCACCAGCTCCTACCACCATAATCTTCTTACTGAGCCTAAATCCCCCCCCAAGTCAGATTTTCACAGGGAGCTGGTTTCACTCTGTAACAGTTACCATTTGGACCATGCATGGTAGTCTGATTAGCTGCATTAGAGCACTTAGAAAGTTGAGTGGGAGCAGTACGGAGCAGCCATGGAAAGTGGTGCCAGACGTTTGTTTGAACTGCCAAAGCTCCTCTTACATAGAATGATGTGTTTATTTAATTAGGAATTTATACTCGAAATCTGGTGCCAAATGTCTTTAACAGAGCAAAATGTCTGACTTTTACTGAGCTTGATTGTGCTGAGTAGCAGCTCTGACTCACACACACTCAGTATCTGTCAGACCTTGGTGTCTAATGCACTCTGATGACTTAATAGCATTGGAAAAGGCTTTCTGGAGGAGTACGTTTGAAGTAGTCTTGTTTAAAATTGACTTGAGTGTCACAGTATAGAAAATAGGGTAATTAAAAGTTATCTGAATATATCTCCCATTATATTGGACTTTTATTTATTTATTTATTTTTACTTAAAAAGTGGTGCAGTTTAAACAATTGAAGGTCAGAACCCTTCAGCTCTGCTTGTAAGCCACGGGTTTGCTGTGTCTGAAAGAGCTCTGCCCGCTCAAATCCCTCCGAATCCCTGCTCCAGGGCTGCAGAATGTGTAGTACCACCTGGAGAAACTCTCCCCGAGGGATTGATTACTGAACATCCTGTCTGCACAATGCCAAGGTGACTAGTGAGGTCTCTGTTGCACAATGGTTGTGTTGTTTGACCACTGCAGACCACGTTTTGTCCATGTCAGTGCAAAACCATACACAAGCCAGAGACACCTAGCGCCTGTGGAGCACAGCTGCTAGGCTCATTTCCCCCCATAACAGCTTCATTTCAGTCCTTCTTGTGTGTGTAGGTGTGTTTGTGAGTGCTCCTCCTGGATTTGTAATTATCCCAGTGTGCACGGACCTGGCCCGTCCCTCAACTGGACTCGCTGGAAAGTTAAGAATGCAACCACCCGAATCTCTCGGTTGAAATAAAAACTCCACAAATGCTTACAAATTCCGTGACAAAACTTTTTTGTTGCTATTTTTTTTTAAAGCTTTCTTCGTTTTTTACCAGCTTCTGTGCCACGATCCAATATAAACACATGGATATAAGTCAGTGTAGGCATTTCTAGGGATTTTGAGTAGAAAATCTGTGCATCTTGGGGTCACTCATGTTCCTGATTTGTTAACTGAAGTCTGCTTCTGTACGTGGGATATTTACTTATATAAATATGACATTATTACTTCTGAATTAATTATACTGAAAGGGAAAAAAGTCAACAAGTAGGAACTTTAGTCAACGGTTCATTCCTTTACATTTGTTTAGGAAGTGAATTATAAAAATGCCTCTTGTAACACAACAAAACAAATGTAGCCTGATTTTGTGAACAATTTAACATCGGCTCTTATGTTGTGTCTTATAATTATATGAGATGTTCAACACAACATCTCCTCAACATAAGGTGTTGAACATAAGATGAAGAACATCTTCACGAGATGACGTTCATCTTATGCTGAGAATCCTCAACACACGATGAAGATCATCTTCTGCTCAACATAAGGTGTTGAACTTATAAGATGTTCTTGTTGAACATTTTCAACATAAGCCGAAGAACATCCTGTCCTTCCCACCCCACGTTGAACTTAAGATGAAGCACATCCCCATGAGATGGAGATGTTCTTCATCTTATAAAGAAGCTTTCATGATGAAAATCTTCAACATAAGACAAAGAACATCCTATCCTTCCCACCCCACCTTGAACATAAGATGAAGATCATCACACGCTAAACACAAAATGTTCAACACAAAATGTTCAAGAAAATCCTCATAGCATGAAGATGTTCTTCAGCATATGAAGACGCTCCTACGTTCAACATCTTCAGCACAAGAATTTGTTCAACATAAGACGTTCAACTTCTTATGCTGAAGATCTCATGAAGGACAGTATGTACAAACATACAATGTAGCAGCCGTTGGGCGGTGAAACGTCTACTCATGGCTTCAGCAAAGAACCAGCTAGTGGTACTCAGATTCAGCATACCTTCATATCCTCTCTACCTAATTTATGTTTATTATGTCTGATATGGTTTTCTGTTGTGTTTGGGAACTTGTGTGATGTGGGAGGTTAGCTGCAGATTGAGAGGGCAGGTGCAGGTCAAATGCAAGTTCAATTTGTACATCAATCCAATTTCTAATTTTATTCCTTTTAAAACAATATAATGAGTTAATCACATTAGAATAAAGCACATTATGCTTGCCAAAGAAATCTAGGGTAAAACAGCCTGCTTTTACATAAGCAGGCTGTTTTTACAACAGCCGATTTGCTTTAGCGTTAATGAAATCGTTAGACTACACCTCAGGGCCCAATGACCCTAATTAACCACACAACCTTTTCCAGCAAAGGGCTCTGCAATATTGAAAGACCAAGCCTAGTAACAGCATGGAGATCTAAGCATGGTGAAATAATGTTTTTGCTCTGCAACTCATCGAAGAATTAAACAGCTTTCAACAAAAGCACTTTATGCTGCAACAAAATGAAAGGAAGATATGAATTATTTCTAAACAACATGGCTGACTTAGACCAACATAAATACATTAACCCATGCTAAATGGATGCAATGCTTCAAAATGTCTTCACTGGTGAAAGAGAATCTGTTGACTTGAGAATACTAGAGCATTGTTCATAAATTTTGTGTCAAAGGATAAGAAACCTTCTCTAATGTGTGCATACACTTTTACTTGTAGGATGAGAGTCTTATAATCTATTTTTCAAATATGTCAATAAAGAGAAAGCAGGATGTGTTTGAGCTCAATGCAAAATAGAAGACTGCAACTTTGCCCACTGATACAAAACATTTTTATTCATCTTTAACTTTGCATCCATTTCTTTTTAAAATGACATCACATTATAATTTTCAACATAGAAATCAATTATCCCAACTGGTTTAACAGTTGTACACCCTTAAAGCTTTCACTTTCAAAACTCTAGATTTGGCCACAGATACTTGTGAAAAGAAAATAACTGTTGATGACAAAGAGCTAATTTTTGCTGTGCAATGTTTTAATAAGTTTGCCATATTATTGCTTTTCACTCAGAAATGGTTAGGTCAGGATTTTAGCTGCTTTAGTTGCAAAAGTATTCAGACCTGTAAAGCATTTTGAATTTTACTCAGAACAAAAAGCTAAATGTGTTTAATTGAGATTTTATGTAATAGACTACTCCTCAGGAAAAAGGTGTAGTCTAGGTAAAGGAAAGGGATTAATTTAGTAAAAAAAACCTGATATTCTCTTTAAATATCTGTTTCATCTCCCCTTCTTAAAACTGTATTTTGCTGGAAGTCTTTTGAGGCGTCTCCCCATAAGCTTTGCAGCTCCTCCAGAGTTACTTTGGATGTCTTGACTCTTTCCCTGATTAATGCACTCCTTACATGATCTGCATGGAAACAAAAGAGACTGGAAACCAAGCATAAAAATGGAACAAATTGACAGAAGATTAAGCAGATAAATTGGGCAGGGAATGGCAGAAACTGAGAGGCTTAAGTGCTGGGGAGTTTGATCAGTGAACAAGAAACAGGTGGTTTATTAGTAACAGGGGGAAGGCAAACCAGGCAGACTGAGGGAAGGAGAATAATTAACTCAAGGGAAGCTGAAGCAGGACTAATAGGATCAAGAAAATAAAAGGAAAAATACCTGAGAGTGTCTTAAGAGAAATTAATAGAATTAGCTGGAGTAGGAATGCTGCTGATCTGTGATTACTTCACATTTTAAAATTCTAGAAGACAGAAATAAAAACTAGTATATTTATATATAAATACAAAAATCTCTCGACTATCATACTTGTGAGGCTTATAACTCAACCAGTCAGAATTATTGACTTTTTTTTTTTTTTATGTCTAGCAGAATTTTTAAATAAGAAGTTGTCACAGCAGGCGCTCTGTTTACTTCAACTGCCGCTTCTTCAAAGTACATTTCATCAAACCAATTGGTTCTATGGGGCTCCAAATGAGGGCTGACATGTAGAAATATTTTTCATGAATATGAATTACATTCTAGGGGACATTTGGCTTAGAATTTGAATGAGATTGTAGCATAGCATGCAGTTATATCAACCTCTTAAAACTTGAAATATTCACTATTTGCTAGATATGGAGGTTAGCATCATAATCCACTTTGTTGAGCATTGACAGAGCCTCTTTCTTTCCTTTCAGGTTGACGAGATCTACCATGATGAGTCTTTAGGAACCAATATCAACATTGTGCTCGTCCGCATGATAATGGTGGGGTACAGACAGGTGAGTTATGTCATACACTGTTAACGTTTTAGTATAGAGATGAAATTTCTAAGTATTGTCTTAAACTACCTTTGACTTAGAGAATAGCTCTATGAAGTAAAAGTAGTGTCATAGAACTAGTAAAGAGATACATAAGAATTTAAACTAATTAGTTTTAAAGTAAGGTATGGTATTCTCAGATCAATTTAATTTTCTATAGATTAGTGAAAGTCTCCTTTTGCCTGCTTCTGATGGGTCAAACTTTGAAAATCCCCTTTTACATCCAAATCTTGATACTTGTTTTGTTTACAATATAACAAGGTCTGTTGTTTCTTTCTTGTATGCAATTATAACTTTTAAAGTAATTTAAATTAGCTCTGTTTTTCATTTTATGACAGCAAACTAAAAACTAAATCTTGCTGTCTCCAGACTAAAAATGTATTTGCTGTCATTTATTTATGTCCAGGAAGTCAACAGAAATGTGATTTAACACACGTTCTAACGAAAACACATTAAATCTGCAAGGTCTATTTAAGATGGAAAAACGTCCTGTTTTTCTTTCTATATCTATGCTGCAATGTTCCTGCTGCTTACCTGCATGCTACATGGTTATTTTAGCTGATACACCCCACATTTATTTTCAGATAATTGCATTCTGTTTTAACATTTTTGTCACAATCATGATTGTATTTTTCAACATGTTTTAAAGTAGAGCTACCACGGAAAGAGTAGAAATGAAAAAAAATACTTATGTTGATCACCTGCCCTACTGCTTTGCTTCATGATTGCTTTTTAAACTTGCAAACATTAGTGCTCATTGTCTCCAGACATAGCATGTTGCGTCTGACCAAAATTTCTGTCTTTAACAGCTTTTTTCATCTGGAAACTAAAATCTTTGCTCATTTTTGTTTTAAAAAAAGCTCAGTCTGATTGGCTGCAGAGTCTCTTAATAACAATTTTCAAGTATTATCCCATATTTTCAATATGTGAAAATACGTGAACCAATTGAAAATACTGTCTTAATTTCATCTCCAAATAATTACTCTTTGGTATAGATTATTACATTATATTTCTGTCTATGTAATTGAATGTAGTCTGCATCTTTAAGTCTTTGAGAGTCTTTTGAATAAAGTTTTCTTCTTTAAAAGTATTTAGCGGTAAATAAACTCAGATTTCCCCTGGCTGTGAAGGTGTTCCCTCTCCTTAATGCTCTGCAAGTTAACAATGAGATGTCAGTCAGTCTTATTTAACCTGCTGAGCAGAGGAACCCCTGCTGAGAGAATTCAAAGAAGAACTACAATTTCTAATCACCTCCTTTTTCTCTCTTTGTTATTCTACAGTCTATAAGCCTGATTGAGCGTGGTAACCCCTCCCGCAGCCTAGAGCAGGTGTGCCGATGGGCCAACACTCAGCAGCGTCGTGACCCTGAGCACGCCGAGTACCACGACCACGCCATCTTCCTCACAAGGCAAGATTTTGGTCCCGCAGGTATGCAAGGTACTGTATTTTTCTCGATCGAGGACTGTGCAGACTGAGTGCTGATATCTGCTTCAATTCACAAAAAAGGGGTTGGCTTCCTTCATGTCTTGCCCAGGTAAGGTCGATGGAAACTCTCATGTGGGTTTATCTCATAAAGAAATCTGCCAATGGCAAAATCAATGGATGAAAAAAATTGTTTTTTCAGAGCCTTGCTGACTTGATGTTGATGCCACCCTGTAAAAAATAAAAGATAAATTGGTAAAGTCGAAGAAGGATTTTGGCATGTAGAGAAAAAACTGAAATTAGTTTTTATTTTTATTTTTTTTTGCCCATTTTAAAATGTATCTCTTCATAAGTTCACATGTATGCAGTAGTTGGCAACTTTGTGCTATACATGTTGTTCTCACCCTGTGTTTCTCTATTTCAGCCCTTCAAATCAAACTTCGAAGTGAGCAGCCAAACCTGCACAAAAACTGTCTCCAGAATAAGAAAACTTTCACCGAGCTAAAGCTTGGTATCTTGTATTGACCTGTGCACAGTCTCAACTTCTGATGTACATGTGTCAAGTTTAGAGGAAGGCCTCGGGCTACCTGCTTTGCTTGTCACACCCACGGATGTTGCCATAGATGCAGTTGTGTTGTGCTCATAACAAGCCCAGTTTCTATAGTGTGTTACACCATGTTGCCCTGGAGCCCGCGCTGTCTCTCAGGGTCACGAGTAGACATCGCACTCTCTCGTCAGGGTTTAGCCATGAGATGGCAGATTCTATACCCAAATATAGATTTTGAGTGGGTGGGAATGATTTTTAAAAGGTAAATGAACATAAGAGAATGGATTTCAAATGGAATCATAAAGCACAGTTTACACAATCAATCCAATTTCTCTCAAGATCTGGTTTCAAGATTAAGGTACAAGATACTGTGGGTTGCAACAACATCCATAACCCTTTATGCACATTACAACCATAAACTTCAATGTGCTTCATTGTTCAGTGTGATGTGCTCGTCCCACTTTTATTTGAAAGTGGGACAAGCATTTCTATTCAAACCACTTTACTCTGATACACAGAAATATAACAGAGTGAAACAGGTTTTCTTCAGAAGTACTGAAACTTTAAAATAGAGTATGGGTTTCTGCTGCAGTCATTGGGTGAGGGGTGGGGTACATGCTGCTAGTTCAACACATGGACACACACCCCGACAGGACAGACACACACACCTGCTCAGTTTTAGAGACCAGTTGACATCGCTGTCATGTTTCTGAACTGTGGGAGGAAGCTAGAGTCCCTGGAAAGAACCCATGCATACACGGGGAGAACATGCAAACTCCATGCATGAGAGACCCAAACCTGGGATATAAACCTTGCATCTACTGTACGTACTGCTAGGCAACAGTGTTACCAGCTGTGCAGCCCTGGAAACAACAAACAAGTGGAAAAAAGTGTTTTGGTCAGGGGAGACCAAAATTGAAAACCTGTGGCCTGGAAACAAAATCCTATGTTTAGGGAAAAACATACACTGTACATCACCTTGGACCCACCCTCTTATGCAACATCATTTCACCACCATAGTGGTGGCAGCCATTTGAATCTGCACTTCTGAAGTACAGGCACAACATAAACATGTACCACTGGTTTAGATAACAGCATGTTCCTGTGCAAGTATGACCCAGTTAAAAGCTAAAGCTAAGTCCTGTTGGGAATCTCTGGCTAGATTTCAAAATGGAACGCCATAAAATCTAATATAAGACAGATTGAAATCTGTGGTTGTAATGTAAAAAAAAAATAGAAAACATAGAAACATACACAGATTATGAATACATTTTAATGGCATGTTATATGATATCTGAGTTCACTCAGTACATAACGAGCCACGGAAGAAAAGAAACACGCTTCTCCCGCTGCATGGTTGCGCTTCAGGGTGTAAATATTCAGAGCTGACTTCTTTGTGGGAATGTTTTCAGCATTCTCTTAATTTCTCTTTATCTGCCTCTGAGATAAAGAATCATGCTCCATAACTGCTTTCACATGTCTTAGTTTCACCTCCAGCTATAATAAGCTCTTTGTATTTTTATTTACTACTAGAGTCCTCACTGAAATGCATTGGATAAACGGCACAGGCCTATTACGAATATGGAAACGTCATTACACTATGACTGAATTAACTTGCTGCGGACATTTCTTTTTCAACCCCAGCCAAATAACACGAGAGCCTTTATCATCAGCTGTTTGCCTGCTGCATTTTCTGCTTTTTACCTGCATGCCAAAAAAGTTCTTCTGGTGGTCAGAAAGCATGAAGAATTCTCTGAAAGCTGCCAAAAATGAGGCTGAAACCAGTGTGCTTCTGAACCATGCCAAACGCTCAAAGCTGAATCGCTGCACACCTCTTGATCGAGTCATGTTTATTGTTTCTGCTTTGCTTAAAAGTTTGTTGCCGTGGTGCGCTGAAAATACATTGTCATGATAGCTGGGCGTAGCTTTGTGTAGCTTGGAAAAAGGATGTGTCGCAGGAGCCTGGGGATCGCGCTTGCTCTTCATTACCATGAAACAAGCTGCTCATGCTGTGTTTTCATTTGAATGTAAGACTATTAGTTTCAAAATGTTGCATGCCTTTTGTCAGAGGCTCAAGAGGTTTTCCTGCCGAGTGGTTGCTGACTGAAATGCATCACTCACACCTCATTACAAAAACAAAATCCTCAGCTACTTTTACCATTTAGAGCTTCAGTAGACGTGGTTTTTCTGAATACAAACTACTCAACCAGATCATTAATAATGTATGATATGGATTTTTAAAAATAACCTGAGCAATCATTTGGGTGTTTTTCTGAAACTAATTACACAGCAGAGTTGGTCTGAAAGCCAGCTGTCCTTTGTGAGTCTATAAATTATCAGTGTACAGCTCACTATGAAAGACTACTTGTGGAATACTTCTCTGACAGGTGTCTCATGTGGATAAGAAAATAAGTACTGATGATGTCAATGTTTTTTTCAGTAAATATTCTTCCAGAACTGATGAGAAATTCACACTTCTTGTCATTGACAAGCTAAGTAATCATCACATACTAACAAAATAAGCAAAAAAAGTAATAATACAATTTGTGTAATGAAGTGAAAAGCACAGGGCAAAAATAATGAGATCATGGTTAAAGGGGGTGTAAACAAGCTTTCAAAGCCATGAAAAAATACAGTCTGCCCACATTTCAAAGCAGCCAGTGTAAGCTAATATGGACTATATTAATCCTAACTGACTGCGTATAAAAAGGTTTCTAATTACCAATGTAGTCAAAAGAAGCATGGAGCCATAATCCAAAAATGCAAAAAGCTTCATTTTACCATTGAGTAGGTTCTGGTAGCATGATTCCTGACAGAGGAAACAAAAAATATATATTCACAAATGTTGCCTGAACCAACTTTTTTTTTCTGCATGTTGAACTTGTAGAAATTCTATTAGTGGGATATGGTTTTTTATATATATATATATATATAAAATAAGCAATGCACTACGTGAGAACTATGGTGGATGTTATGCAAGAGGTTGATCACAAGCACACAGCTAGAGAAATCAGTCAGCAAATCAATGAATTTATTTGAAAAAAATAGGGAAATAAGTGAAGATCAGAGTTCATATAAAAGGCCCCGAGAACATTTAAGACTTCAAGACAGTTTTTGTTGAACAATCGGCTGAAATTACACCTGTAGACATGTTCAAACTGTCAGCAAAGGCTTTACAAGGCATTAAATTACAGTAAGGATATTTAATACTAATGACCGCTGTCATTAAACTTTATTACATGTAACATAATTAGGAATTCCCCGAATGTTTATTACTTCGGTTCTTGGTGGCATCTGGTGTGAATTTTATGGTAATTTGGACTGGGAACTATGCAAGAAAGTGTATGATACAAGTTCTTCATTCTTGTTCTTGATTGTCGGGGCTGTATGATCTTTTCTGTTGCCCAGGTTATGCTCCAGTGACTGGCATGTGTCACCCTCTGAGGAGCTGCACCTTGAATCATGAAGACGGCTTCTCCTCTGCCTTCGTCGTTGCTCACGAAACTGGTCATGTGTAAGTAGCAGCTTCTCGATGAAGGGCTTAGCGGCATTTCACAAGGTCTCTGAGCTTCCAGCTAAGCTGACAGTTTGGCTTGACTGTCCAACACAGCAGTCTGTGGTCAAAAACCTCAATGGAGATATACAGGCTTGGCAAAATTCAACACCTAAAAATCTTGCAGATAAAAGGGTATTAGTTTGAATAATTAGGAGACATATTTTCTAACATGAATTTGTTGATTTTATGTGTTTTTGGTAGCAAAGAGATTTTGTAGAGAACAAAGGTAGAAGAATATATAAACTCAAAGTTGCTTGCAGTTACTTTAGATCTTTTAATGATTACTTCCATCTCTGTGAAGATGAATAGATGATTCTTAAAGGTTTGTGCTGTAGCATGTTGTGTTTCCTTCAAGTCACAAGCAGCTTTTTCTTGTGGTCACTCAGTCCAGAAATTGTGTATCACCTCTGCCCCATTTCACAGAGCTTTTTTCCTCTTTCTTTGAGCTTGGGAGTATAATGAAAAACTGTAACATTTGCGAGCCAGCCTCCCACTGTGGCACCAGAATCTAGAGCCAGCCAAACAGACTTGATTGTCTGTAACACTGCACAAAAGAAGAAAAAAACAAGGTCACCAATGTTTCCATCCATTAGGAGTGGACAGGAGCAGATTTAATGCTGCGCCTATTGGCATTTAAAGATCTCTGATCTTGAGATCAACAACCAACCAAAGGTTTCTCAATGTTTTTCTTCCTATTTTATAAGTTTTTTTATTATTATTTACATTTGGACAATTATTTGTTTCAAGAAAAACATGCATGTAGGCGTACATCCTAATGAGTAGACCGTTATCAAAAAGTTTATTTATAGTAGTAATTCAACTTAAAAAATAAAACACACAGAATATTTGCATTAATTACAATGATAGTTTTATATTTTAAACATTTATTTCTGCTAATTTTATTTACAGCTGGTAAAATCCAGAACTCAGTTACCACAGAATGCTTGTTACAATAAACAAAGCATTTTTAATTGATAAATGTTGAAAAGTACACCCATGTAATGTACAGATTCTATGATAATTTACATATGCACCTTTATTGCTTTAATTCCAGCAGCAACTAATTGCTGGCAGTGTTGTTTTTTTCCCCTAATGGCATCACAGAAAACCACCTGTGTAATCTGAAACTTGTTGCAATTGATTGCTTCTACAGTCAAATCAGAACATTTTTAGCAGCTGTTTGTCTCAATGAGTTTTAGTTCTCAAGTGCATTCATGTTTTAGGTGTGTCGACTTCTGCTCAGTGAAAATGATGGAGCTTTTCTTTACTAAATCCAAGAGGTTTTTCAGAATGGATGCATCAGAATTATTCGATTTTAAGAAGTCATTTGATAATCATAGTTTCTCATGGTCGCATCACTGACCTCTAGGTGTGAGCTATTGCCATTCTTACTCTTTGAGATTGTCAGTCCAAACACGTTCCGGTTGGTTGAATGAAAAATGCGATGTTCCTGCAGAGTCTGAGTCTGTTTCAGGAAAAAGAAGAGTAAAAGAAGTGCAGTCTTTTCACCATATTGTCCTCCCCTTGTATGCAGAGATAATATTTTGGTTGAATGGACAGGATCATAGAGAAGTGAAGTTGGGTAGATGAATATGTTATAGTGATTACGTCTCTGAAAAGAAATGCATGGACTCTTTTTTTAATAAGGACAAGCTTTCTCCTCACAGTGCTATTGTCATTCAGTAAGAAGATTTAAAGCTTATTGACTTGATTTTCGTCTTGTCTTTTCATAATGTCTGCATTGCTGATCAGAGCAGTTAAATAACTGAAAAACAATGTTTACGTTGATGGTATAAAGTGCCTTTCAAAAATATTTATGCTCATTTAACTTTTTACAGCACAAATGAAACTTTACTGTAATGCTTTTTTTTTTTTTTTAGAGCACAACAAAGTAGTGGATAATTGTAAAGTTGAAGGAAAATGATCCATAGTTTTCAAATCTTTTACGAAAAATTATTTTTGAAAAACATGGTGAGCCATTTAGACCAACTGAAAAAAAAAATATTTGCAGATCTGCTCAGGTGGTCTCTATCAGCTGCACAGAGAAAGAAATTGATTTTATTTTCTATTTTTGTTTGTAAAAGAAGCTCAAGTTTTATCAGATTGGTTGGCGGTCGTTCCATTGTAGCTCTGGCATTATTTTTAGAATTGCTGTCCTGCTTGAAAGTGACCCTTCCACCAAGACTCAAGTGTGACTCTGTAGCAGGTTTTTCTCATGGGTTTTGTTTAAACTTCAACCATTTTCGAAGTAAGTCATTTTCTCCGTCAGACAGAAAATCACTCCACAGTATGATCCTACCACCACAATGTTTTTATGATGGGAGTGGGGTGTTCTGGGTCCTGAGAACTGTGAGTTTTCCACCACTTATATTATTTATCTTTTATAGAAAAAGTATTACTATGGTCTAAGTGGTCTTGAGCACCTTTTTACGCTTGTTGTGTTCTTAGCTGATTTGGAGCAAAATGCAAACAGGACTAAATTAAATTATTTACCATTTATTATTTATTGTTTATTATTTGTTGACAGTATTTTTATAGCAACTTAAAGAAGAACAATTTCACTTGATGCTAATTAGCATTTTACCTATAGTTCTTACTCTTCAGTCAACCTTTTCAAGCTGTGAGACCCGAAAGGGTTCCGACGTGTTGTGCTTCTCCTGATAGCATCCAACAAGACATTAAGGTGCCTCCTGTGGCTAAATTTAAATATTTACCAAAATATGCAAAACTCATCATTTTGTTGCCGTCTGTTGTTAGCTTCAGAGAGGCTCTGCCAGATTTTTGATTGGATTATTCAGTTAAAAACTGACCACTTGCTGTGGTTTTGCTCATTAGCTTTAGCAACCTTACACCAAGGGTTTGTTGAGCTGTCAGTGTGAAAAGGTTTCTTGGGATGAATTGTTTGTAATCAAATTCAGACAATAAGCAATGATTAACATTCATGTGAAAAACAATACGGAAATTACTATTAATTAGTAGGAATAGTTTTTATAAAACAACAGGGTGTCACATAAATCAGCCTGTTTTTCTCCCGTTTTGCCATGTTGGTTTCCAGTGCTTAGAAGCAGATTGTGGGATCTGTCACTTGATTTTTGTAGTAGCTCTCACTGCAGTTCAAACTGCAGAGAGTTTGCTCTTACTTATATTAACTTAAATCCTACTTACTCATACATGACATTGACTTGCAAAATCGTGAAGTTATTATCCCGTGCCAATTATAAATATGTGCAACAAATATTGCATATACTCTTGTCTAATGAGTTTGTTTTGGCCCTTAGGCTGGGTATGGAGCACGATGGTCAGGGGAATCGCTGCGCTGATGAAACCAGTATGGGCAGCATCATGGCCCCACTTGTCCAAGCAGCTTTCCATCGCTACCATTGGTCGCGTTGCAGCAAACAGGAGCTCAACAGATATATTCAGTATGTCCTGCTTTTCCCAGGCCATTTTTTTTATAAAGNAAAGCTCTTTTTTCTCAATATCCCTCATGATATGTAATATTTAGGCTTAACTCATTTTAATCTTTTCCACAGCTCCTATGATTGCCTCCTGGATGATCCCTTCGAACACAAGTGGCCCAAGCTTCCTGAGCTTCCTGGGATTAATTATTCGATGGATGAGCAGTGCCGCTTTGACTTTGGTGTTGGTTACAAAATGTGCACAGCTGTAAGTCCTTCATACCTGGATACACTGCATTGACTAACAAAAGTCCTTCTTTATCTTTTCCGAGTGATTTTAACATGTAGGATCATGGTGGATAACTGTCTGATAAAAGAGGGGGATGCATAATTTCTGAAGTAGTGACGTTATGTTCACCATTTCTGACTTGTAATGAAAGAAAAAAGGAAATGTTTAGATCAATTCTTAAAAATTTTTTCCCTCTTTAGTTTCGAACCTACGACCCTTGCAAGCAGCTGTGGTGCAGCCACCCTGACAACCAGTATTTTTGTAAAACCAAAAAAGGCCCTCCAGTAGATGGGACGGAGTGTGCACCTGGAAAGGTAGGATATGGGACTGAAAGAGCTTTTATAAAACTGATTTTTCATTCCTTTTATGTAATTTGATTGGTGTTTTTTTTATTTATTTGATTGGTAAAAAGTGGAATTCTCTAGGGATACTGAACATCAGAATTCCTGTGACATTTTCAGAAAACTCAATTATATTGTTTCAAGATGTTTTGAACCGTCTGTCATCCTTTTCATCTCATCTCATTTTGCAGTGGTGCTTCAAGGGTCATTGCATCTGGAAGTCCAGCCAGGAGCCGCAAGGGCATGATGGGAACTGGAGCTCCTGGTCAAAATATGGGTCATGTTCCAGGACGTGTGGAGGTGGAGTTCGTTCCCGCAGCAGGCAGTGCAATGACCCCCCGTGAGTACTGAAGCAGTGATGAGACTGATCCAAAACAAAGTCATCACCTTTTGGATGAGCACATTATTTTTGTTCATCAAAGAAATTGTGTCATTATTTTAAAACTATAAACGGAAATCTGAGTAGAATGCTCCTGATTAGACAGCACAGTTATTGTTCTTTCATCAGTATTAATAGCCTTTAATTTTTTTTGCAAACTCTTCATATTTTGTTATGCTAAACTTCATTATATTTTATTGTCATTTTATCTGATAGACCAAAACAAAGTAACATATAATGGTCAAGAATTCAGAAAGAGAGCTTCAATTAGAGAAGCAGGTAATGGACCCATAGCAGCATTGGAGGAGCCAAAGCTCATATAGTCTATTTTATTAGTTGTGCATATCAAAAAACTAGACTTTACAGTATAAAACTATTGTCATAAAAATCTTGGATTACAGTAGAAAAGGGTCTAGTAAGAAAAGAACAAAATTGATTTTTTTCACTTGCCTGGAAGACGGTGTATTTGGAGAAAAACTAACAATGCAGCTCATCCTGAAAGAGAAAGATGGTGGTGACCCAAGCTGTGCAGAGACTTTTCTTACATAAAATATATGAAAGAAATGCAAGTTCTTTTCCTTTTCTTTCCACATCTAAATTATTCAGTAGCTTATACTTGTCTATCACAAAAAGGGGTTTGAGGGTTATGAGTAGGCTTAGGTAAGGATTAATGGCTGAGAAAGACAATGGAGAAATATGAGAGCTGAAGTGTGCTGCATGGTGTTGTTGAGTAATTAATAGGTTGGTTCATCAGGTAATTAGAGGAATGGTCAAAGCACTTAGGCCTTGATACAAAAAAATAGATAATTGTCATGCATTTTCTGTTAAACAATGCAGTTAATGCCTTTACACTGAGAAAGTAAACAACTCAGCACTGTTGCAAATGGCAGAGTTTGAAAAGTCAGACCAGACCGAGTGTTATTCTGCATGCAAATGCAGCTATTAAAAAGAATAAAAACAGAATATAAACACAGTGCCTAAAGTAATCCAGCTTCGTTTCCACCTATGCAAAGGCCACATAGTTAAAGAGTGTGCTTGAAGAAAAACTGCAAAGAACTTAAAGCATACTGCATGGTCAAGCAGAACAATGAGAAAAATCTTCATTAGATTGGTATAGCCTATATCATTTCATGTTAATTACTAAAATCATATAAGGAAAGCTCAGAACTGGAAATCTAAGGATTCTGAATCCTTGCGAAGAATTTAACACCACTGCTGTTTCTGTCATGGGTCAGGCCTGCCTACGGTGGTCGAGACTGTCCAGGCTCTGCATTTGACTACCAGATGTGCAACACAGAGGAGTGTGCTGGCCCCTATGAAGACTTCCGCGCTCAGCAATGTGTCCAGCGGAGCAACAAATACCACAACAACATCAAGCACACCTGGCTGCCATATGAGCACCCAGATGGTAAGACCGCTGGCTCTACCTGTTGGGGGAGGAAGCAATTTGTTGAATTTGTGGGTGTTGTGTGTTTATTCTATGAATCAATTTTTCACATCTGAAAGACATTTTAACCAACTAATTAGTGATTGTTGGTTGTTGTTTCCAGAGGCTCGTAAATGCGAGCTAAGCTGTAAATCGAAAGAAACTGGGGAGGTGGTGTTCATGAACCAGGTGATGCATGATGGGACGAGGTGCAGCTACTCAGACCCCTTCAGCGTCTGCGCTCGAGGAGAGTGTCTAGTGAGTCTTAAGTGAAGTAGTCCACTGAAAGATTATTATTATTATTATTTTTTAGTCACATGTACAGCATTTATTTGGAGTGTTTTACTTATCTGAGATCGGCCTGCAGAGGGCATATTTGTCACAGGGGTAAAGCCAATTATTCTTGTCATCATCAATACTCTTCAGTTCACTCTAGGGAATCCTGAGGTGTTCCCTGCAGGAATAGCTCGACTGACTCCTGATTCAATGGATCAGCAGCTCTACTGGAGTTCCCACTCTCTCTAAGGCCGACCCCAGCCTCCCCATGGATGGAGAGAATTTGATCTATTTTTATTCCGGAAAACGTTATTTTAGCCATGGAATAAAAATGGATGGGTCAATTGAAAGCCTTCATTTTTGGCTTTGTTCGTTCCTCATGATAACAGACTGCAGGCAATACCTAAATCCATCTTTCCCCTTATCACTCCATCCTAACATCACATATGAACGAGACGCATGTTCTCAATTACTGATGTAACACCAGTGATTGTATACTCAGGCTATAACTTTTAAAGAACATCACTTCAGGAGTGAGTTGTTTTTCTAATGAGAGTTATATTTGAAACATGTTCGGTGTTCTTTATGTGTTTAACTCAGTTTTTCGGGGCAAAGCAGAAAAAGAAACATAATGTTTTAGCCGCTAATCCCAAAAGATTGACTGGAGTCAAACTTTTCCCGTAAGTTGAGTTGTTCTTCCATAAACTGAAAAAATTCAACCAAGGTAATATGAGCATTGTTTAATAAAAAGGGTTCAATTACTTCAAATAGAATATTTTTCTATGGTAGGATGTAACATAGTATGAAAAATATATACAGGTGCAATTCACTGAATTAGACTACCACTAAAAAAATTATTTATATCAGTAAACTGATTAAAAAGTAAAAATCCTACTTAAAATGATTACACACATTCTCCTCATAACAGGGAATTTTGATAATGATGGGACAGAGCTAATGAAAACCCATTCATTTTCATTTTCTCAAATAAAAAAAGAATATCTGTAAACTGAAAAATAATGTTTTGAACACAAAAATTTTATATTATGTTATGTTTTTATTTTATGTCATGGCCTACACAGTCATGTGGAAGACAAGGAAAATAAGCCTCAGAATGCCATTGCTAAAGAGGCAGACTGTTCAGAGAGTGATGTATCCCAGCATATTTATAGAAAGTTGAGTGGAAGGAAAAAGTATGATAGTAAAAAGTGCAAAATCAAGAGATGTTCACCTTGAGAGATCCAAAGGCTTCTTTTCACATGAAAGCAAACATTTTCTTTAAGAAATAAAGGTTCCAGCCTGAGAAATAGTGAATTTTCACAAATTATCATAGCTTTTGTTGCCATGCTTGTGATGAAGTTGTTCTTTGTAGAGCATCATCTGATATTTTTCTGCAAACCGTAAACAGTCTGGACTGAAATGTTGCTGCCCTAATGAGTGTACACTGTTTGTATTCTATTCTGTTATTAACCTTGAACACAAAGTTTGAAGCTTTAATCTTTTTGAATGAAAAGGCTCAACATTTTGTTTTGGCTGCAATTTATGTTATGCCTGCGTCTTTCTTAAGAAATTGTCATTTTAAAAACCCAAATATAAGCCTCGTCCACATATGACATAATTATTCCTGAAATGTAATCTCAGTGTGTCTAGAGGTTGCTCTGATTTGATTGTCTGCGCTCTCTCTGCAGCACGTAGGCTGCGACAAGGAGGTTGGCTCCTACAAAGACGAGGATAAATGTGGAGTTTGTGAGGGGGATAACTCCCATTGTCGGACTGTGAAGCTAACACTGACTAAGACCCCTAAAAAGAATGGTAAACATAAAGTTTTATCATATTATAAGAGGCAGAAATAATTTGCAACTTTAACACCCAACAAGTGGTCACTGTTTGCTGGTCTGGGCTGACCTAATCTGTTTATATTTTAAGGAATGCTTAAAATGTTTGATATCCCAATGGGAGCCCGACACATAATCATTGAAGAAAACAATACGTCCCCCCATATTATTGGTAAGTACAACTCACATAGTTTTCTCTTTTTAAAGTGTCTAATAATATATGTTTAGATTTTTCTACCTGAAATGAATTTAGTTCACTTATTATGTTTTTCACAGTTATGCACTAGCTTTGATGTAATGGGGATAATAATATTTACACATTGAACTGAATAATTTAACCACAGCTACTAACTCACTTTCCAAAGATTTGGAGGGTGACCTGAAGAAATTACTCTTATTACTTACTAGATATCTATTCACTTTATCAATTCCAGTACTTTGAACAAAGATAAAAATGTAATTTAATTTGGTTGCCTGTGCTTTTTAATTAGTGAGAGCTCAGTAACTCTTTATCTCACTATTACCAAAATATAATTCTCAGCAGTAGGTGCAGAAAGGGTTGGAGAGACCTGGGTGCCATGCACTAACCTTGTACCAATCATAAAATGCATTACATGTTTCTTCTGAAACTTGAAGTCATATCCTTCCTACTCTCAGCAGCTCTTTATGCTTTTTAGAAGAAAAGCATAAACAGGGGTTACTTGCAGCTCAACCAACCATTTTCCCCTTTTGTTAATAAAATGAAAGGAACTAACAGTCACATTCAGTTGGATTCCTTGTCTGTTTATAACTTATAAAAAATCATTTGTGGAAATAAATAACACATGGACTGAACTCATGTAGCTTTTTTCCTAGTGACACTGACCCCTTTTCTCATTGATTTAAAAACATTCCAGATCAATACTGGATTAAAAAATATTTTTACCTCTGTTCTTTTCTGTAACAGTGGAGTTGGAAAATATGCTTGTACATATAATTACAGTGCATTACTTCTGTTGATCACCTTGTTCTTTTATTCAAACTGATTACTGAAAGCTGAAAATTGAAACTCTGAGTGCAGTCTGCATCCTGCCTACTGATAAAAGCTTTATATAATCGTACTTCTAAATAAAAATATGCTTTATTAGTTTATATAATTTTTATTTTTCAAAACCTGACATCACACAGGAGTGCTGGGAAAGTCTTCCTCTTGGTGGCATTCATCAGAATCTGCTATATCTCATTATGGATTTTTACTATTCTGAAGAGCAGGTGGTACTTAACTTGAAGGAATTAGTGTTGGATCATCACAGTAGTTGAAATGTCAGAATACATGCAGTGAGATTCCCACTTTGAGAAAATATCAAAGATACCATTATAAAAAGAAATTCACACGGCAAGCATCTCTTCTTCTCTCTATATCCTAATTAAATGACCTTTTCCTCAATGCTCAGCTGTGAAGAATCAAGTTACTGGGCACTTCATATTAAATGAAAAAAATGAAGATGCTGAATCGAAGACCTTCATCGAAAATGGTTTACAGTGGGATTACTCTATTGATGGAGAGAGGGAGACATTAAAAACAACCGGTCCTCTGCACGAAGGCATTGTGGTTCTGGTGAGTACAGCTAAAACTAAAGGTTACTGTGAAAATGTACAATCTTCCAAGAGTTTTCTAACACCATATTGTTTGCTTGTTGCAGGTCATTCCACTGGAAGAGGATGTCAAAATTAGCTTGACTTATAAGTACATAATACATGAGGACCTCCTGCCACTTATTACCAACAACAACGTGCTTCTTGCCGAGCTGGACACGTATGAGTGGGCGCTGAAAAGCTGGTCTCAGTGCTCCAAACCATGTGGCGGAGGTCAGTGAGTGTATATGGAAAAGCTGCAACATTTGCGACATAAAATTATTGCTTTTAAATAGCGTATCTACTGATGTTCTCTAGAACAGGTCCATCAGCAGCTGAGAATCTCCTGGCATTGGTTGTTATTGACCCATTTAAAACTTATTTTGGGTGCATTTGCCAACCAAGTCCTGATTAAAAAAAGACTGATCCAGTCCTGGATCTATTAAACACAACAGTGTTGATTTCCCCATCAGATTGGGGTAAAAAGCGAGTATAACTATTGGTATTAGCTGTTGCTGCTTGATGGCCTGGCCTATAGAATTCAGAAAATAATCACTACAACTAAAGTAGGAACACGCAAATAGAAAAGTATCTGGACAAGTTTCAGCAAGTTACAAGTTACAGACAAGTTACAGCAACAGAGAACCACAGCAAGTACCACTTATGCCAGCTGAGAACATTCAGTCTTGGCTACAATTCTCACAGACTCTCCAAAGATGACAATAAAGGACTGAATTGAATAAATGCTACTTGCAACAGAATAAATCTGTTGTCTTAGTATATCTTACTTCCTCCTTTAGGAGAGGTTTTGGTGAGTTCTGATCAGTTTTTTTTTTCAGTTTAAAAACATAGAATCCATCATTTGGGGTACAGAAATGACTCAGTAGGCTTTTGTGGAAAAAGCCCACTTTTGTGTAAAAAAATTAAGAAATATTTAATTGAAAACTTTAATGGGCTTGGCAAAAAAGTATTACTGATAAATAATGAGACAATAGTCAATTAAATGAAAGCATTTGGCAGCATGTAATAATTATGTCAATAAGTTCAAACACATGTTTAAATTTAAGGAGCACTGTGAAGGTTTTACAAGATGGTAGACATGTTTTGTTGCATCTGGCATTGAGCGTCTGGATTTCTATTCCACCCCTTTCTTTTTTTGTGTGTGTTTTACTTCTGAACATGAGAGAATGT
>CAEGAG010125203.1:0-55273 GCA_903067065.1 Brachyrhaphis terrabensis | reverse complement strand
GTCTGTATTACTTTTGATCCTTATCACTATGTTAAGGACTTAACTCCATGTTTACAATTTTCTTAAATGCTGGTATTAACCTTTGACCTATCCATAAATAGAAAATGTTCATGCATTTTATCATTTCTCAAATCCTTAATACCCGCTTTAGCAATTAAGGTTCAAAAATGTATCTAGCCGTGCTATCCAAACAATGTTTTTTTGAAGTTGAACACAGAAAAAGTTATTTCAACGAATATTTTAGACATAATATTATAGTATACGTTTGCATTTGGTGTTCACAGGCTTTGATTTTTATGACCATGTAACTTAGCATTTTATATGATGAGTGATATGCACATTTCTGTTTCTAATCACGTCTTCTCCAAGTCAGAAATGGAGGAGGGGATTGCTCCCCTCCGTGCCCTAATGGAGTGTAGGTGTCATGAAGAGGCTGAAAGGA
The DNA here is from genome assembly GCA_903067065.1 of Brachyrhaphis terrabensis. Lineage (NCBI taxonomy): Eukaryota > Metazoa > Chordata > Actinopteri > Cyprinodontiformes > Poeciliidae > Brachyrhaphis > Brachyrhaphis terrabensis. Next base: position 54,831 of record CAEGAG010125203.1, on the reverse strand, counting down.
GCCAAGCAGAAAGTTGCAGCAGGCTGGCAGCAGGCAGACAACAGCAGCAGCAGTGAATGATGTGCAGAAAGCAGCAGGATGCTTTGCAGTTTAAATAGACCAGATATGCTTAATATTTTCTGAAGATCACATATGAAGCAGCTTTATAGCTTGGGATGACAGTCTTAGCTCACGAGCATCACATAATGAAGTATTATGTATTGTACTTCTTATTGTTCATGAATATTCATTTTCAAGAATGTTGTAAATTGAATAGGTGTAGTAAAAAAGCTTAACGTAGAGCATAAATCAATGGCAGTTGAGGTTTTTTTCCATTCATATGTGCAAATTAGAATTAGAAGTGGCAGTATTATTCTAGCCCAAGAGCGTCAACATTTGGCAGCAGCACTAATTATGATCATTTTTCTGGTTTTATGCAGTCGTTACAAATCCTCAAAATATCCTATATGCAAATAGGTATATTCACAAATGAGTACAATACTTTTCACCTACTGGAAAACAGCTAATTTCATTTGTTACTTTCCAGCAAGTGTTATGCCATTTGCCACAACATGACCACAGTTATGCAAAAAAATATTTTAGAACATGCAAAGAACTATCCAGGGACTCAAAAGGATTGACTATTAACTAACAACAAATTATTTTTTTGACAATTTGACTTAAGTGGAAGATAAAAAAATGTGGGCAGACACACGGCGCCTGATACAAGGATGCGTCTAAATTAGATTATGTCGCTTCCTGTTGATATTTTTGTTTCACACTTGTATCAGTCACTGTGCCATGTGTGCATTTCTGTTGAATGTGTACGCAAAAGATGCTGACAGAGTGCAAGCTTAATCAGTAGTACTGGTTGTGCAGCATTGCAGCGTTTCTCCTCCTTTGATTTATCATTCTAGCATTGTAAACGCTTGTCACGTTTTATCCGAACACGCCTGCCCCATTAATGGAGATGGGAGGGAGGACAGCGCTCGCTGTCATTAGAAAACATGATATGCCAATGATTTAGGACTTCACCGCATTTGCGCTTAATGCATTCAGAAGCCAAAACTGTGCAGCCACGACAAAATTAGAAGAAAGCTTTACATCTTGTCTGGTAAACTTGGGGGTGGGGGGAAACTGACAGTCTTCCGATTATCTCAGGAGTGTTACACTGACTGTGGTGTTCTCCAAATCAATTAACAGATTTACCATGAAACTTTTTGTTTCTTTTATTGGAAAGCTATTTTATTACCTTAGGATTTAGACATTTAATTGAAAAGAAGGGAAAAAAGGCATAAACAAAATTGTAGGAACAGTCTGTGCTCGGAGTGGGAAGCTCCAAATTTATTCAGCGGATTAAAAAAAAAAAAAAGTCTGAAAATGGATGCAAGTACTTTGCGTTTCAAAGGTATTCATTCTTCTTTCACATGTCACCTTTTAACCTCAAACTACTTTATTCGTGTTTTATAGGAAGGACCAACACAGAGAAGCATAAAACTATGAAGTCAAAGAAGATTCATATTTGCAGTTACAGCAGTACATAGTACGGCTGTCCCAATACCACTTTACGTAGTTGCCGATACTATTTATCAAGTTGGTACTTAGACTTTACACAATAACTTTTGAAAACAAATCTGTTTTATTTAAAACAGGGTGGCTCTTCTTCTTTTTAAGCCTACAGTCCCTCTGACTGTTTAAACAAATCAGAAATTCTTGTCATGTTCATAAATAGAACATGACAAGAGCATGTTTAATCTTTAGATGCTTCACCAAATTACTCCTTAAAAGATGGACTTTTCGCTATAGCCCCATCCAGACCCACAAGTTGGGCCGGGTCAAGCCAAAATTATTTGTGTGATATTCAGGTCAGACCTCTGTGGCTCATTTAATAAGCCTACACACATATAGAAAGCCAAAAGAGAATGCACAATGAAGTTGTGTTAATTTACTTAGTATAGTCTAAATAGAGAAGTAGGTAGCTTGTTGAGGAAGAAAAAAAAGCAAGGTGCAGATGTTAATTTAAATGTAACAATCACAGTGAGCTGTACAATAAATGAGCATTCAGCTCCACCCTGCTCCTATCAATCTGTCACACATATCCCAGATGACAAAAGCGAAAAATGAGAGAAGTTACACTGCTTTCTCTACTGGTGGTCTAAAAGCAAAAGCAAAAAAAGCTTAATTAAAATATAATGTCAAGATAATCTAATCTTAAGATGTTTACTATTGAGCCACTGTCCAAAGATCATTGTAGAAAACATTTTGGATTCTGTTTATTTCCCTAATTATCCCTAATTATAGCAATAGTTAATAAATATATCGGTATAACTTTAAAAGGCCCTTCAAGGGTCAAGCATTGCAAATTAGCCATGGCTAAAAATGCTAGTGTATATAACATGTTAATTGTTTATATTTGCCCTTATCAAATAATTAAATAAAACCACTTGATTGGTTTGAGAGCACAATTTGAATACTTCTGAACACTACAATACTGATCAGATTACAGTTCAAAGTGTAGGAAGTTATAGGGGTGTTTTATTGCCATAAGTTGAGAGCATACATTTTCTGTAAATGAATGCAAATACTTCCATTTCTCCCCATAAAGCTTTATTCAAAAGAGACACTGAAATCAGAAGTACATAAACCCCCCCACCAAATTGGTCTCAAAGTCATTCTCATCAGAATCATTGCTGTCGTCTTCAGAAACTGTAACCATAACACCAGCAGACATAATTTGCTGTATGTATAAAATCATCTATAATGTTTAAAGAACAGTGTAAAATTTGCTAAGGTTAGAGATCAGTACGATTCCTACTAAATAGGTGCAATTCCACTGCTTGCGAGTACAATGTCTTATGTGTTTAAAAAATGTTTTGCCTGAGACAGACAAACAGACAAGACAGAACAAGGCACTGTGTATTTTTTCAAATGTATAACTCAGTGTGACATTGTAGTGGGTTTCTTTTTGTTGTTGTTTCTGGTACATTTACATATTCCTTTACAGGTTTGGGATTGAATTGAATTTGACTCCAGGAGTATTTCCCTCCGTTGACAGTAATTTGTTATGACACGTTTCCTGCCATAGAAAGTTGAATTATCTTGGGTGTTTGCATCTGCCCACTTGCTCAACTCCCCCTTAGAGACATTCCTCAAAGCACAGCTCATGTTTAGCCCTTTAACACAGCCACAGTCATACATAACACACATGCACACACAGCTCTATAAATTAGCAAAGACTGCAGGTATGAAAATGGGCCTAAAGTGGATTATCTTCCCATCTCACTCTACAGAAGAGTGTGTTGGTTAAGTAGAAAAAAAAAAAACCTGACTCTTCTTAAAAGTGTTTTTGGACAATTTTACAAAGAGCATAACTTGCATAGTAAAATAACTAAGATTTAGAAATCTATTGCAGTTGCACTCAAAACTTTATTCTATGCATTTCCTCCCCATTTTAAATGCACTTACATATACTCGTGGGTTTAGAAAAGGTCCAAAGCAGCAAGCTGCTGAGGTAACGGCACTTATTTGTTGTGTCATGCCGCGGCTTAAGACTTGACTTTAAATTCCAAGCCATGGCCCAACGTGTGCAACACTGCTTCAGCTGCAGAGTCATTCTCCTAATAAGGAACACTTTGTTAATATAATTCTCCCATACAGAGTTTTTCGTCGAGGGGGACACATTTTAATGACCTGCTTTCCTTTCAGTAAGCAGTCTCCCTACCCGCAGTACAGCATATGTTACTTATTATGATGGCTGGAAACTGCATGAGAGAAACTAGTGAGGACTCTTGAGGTTTGGTCAGTAGAGTTTCAGTGGAAATCCAGAGAATGGAGTTTAAACACTTTATTATCTTGGCACACCACCGCAGGTGTACTTACCATCGAAAGGATTGACCTCTGTTATTTCCCTTTATGCTGCCCGCTTCCATTTCCTTCACGCTTCCCTCATCTACACACTCACCGCTCAAGTGCCTGAGCATGCACACTCAACTGCAGGGACAGAGATAAACCACCTATTTAAAGAAATATTGACTCTGAACAATTTCACTATTACTGATTTTAGATAGCTCGGAAGTTAAATCTCTTTTATAGCTGGCACTTCATTATTTCTAAAAGGGATGGTCCTCTATTTTTAAGTGGGGTACAATTAAAAGGTTGTGAGCAGATAACTTATTTCATGTCTTAATTTTATGCAAATAACGGGATTGAGTATTATCTAACAGTACTATATTGTCTGTATTTATAATCAAGGTGAAGTTTGTTTCACGCTATATAGTGTCTATTGTCTTTTTGCATGACTTTGGGGTCAGTTTAATTCTTGCTGTATTCAAAGAGCTTGAAAGTCAAATGTCTGTTTATGAAAGTAGTAAAAGGCTAATAACAGGTGCGGATCTACAGGGGGCAGCAGGAGGTGGACAGAGCGGGAATTGCACTGGCAACCCACTGATTGCAGGATGAACTCTTACCGCCATCGCCACCATCACCATCAAATCTTGATGCTCGCAAATTTCATACGACAGTGAAAGGGATTTAAAAGTAGAGACAAAACCTGGTTGATGAAAGAAACTTAAATAACAGAAGGAAGAAGAGAATGAAAAGCTAAGCTAAATGCTGGGCCTCAGGGCAAAACACCTCTGTGAACCTGTTTACAATGACAATGCACCTACTTTTGTGATAACGTGATATCAAGATGATAAAGTTCCATTAGAGTACTAATGTCCACTGGTATATTTGTGGGTAGTGGCCATTTCCTTCCTTCTGGCTTTTCACACGTTTGGTAATTTTATAGCCTATTTTTTTAGAACAAAAAGAAACAGTTAGCTGGGTTGTTTTTGACCGACTGTGGGTAAATTTGTATCTGCAGATGGAACATGTTGACCATACTTTGACAAGCGACAATTTGAGGTATTTTTTTACATTCTACTATTTAATTCTCTATAGTCTGCTAGAAAAAAATGCGACTCTTAGTCCAATAAATAAAGTCCACCATAAGGAAACATTTCAGACTTCTTGTGGTTTAATTGGGGGTTCTAATTGGTCTTATTTCACAAGCGTCAACTGGTTTAAACAAGAATCAGAGCCAAAATAAATGAAACAAATAGCCAGATTGGTGACACTTGTGCAGTAACATAAACTGTTTCTCTGCAGTTTACTGAGGAGTGTTTTTCCAGATATTAATAGAGAATATTATAAATAACTGAGGCCATGTATGAGGCTTTTGAAGATTAAAGAAAGTAAATGATAAAACCAAACATGAGTCGAACCCGCGACGTGGACTAAGGCCTCCAAACGTGGGGCATGCTAACCCACTGCGCCACCACAGCATGCCCCCATCATGCATCTATTTAATTACAATGGCCTTCATGAAGATGGTGGGGAAATATAATCCTTTCACTAGAAACTATTTTTATGTCCTTGTCTGTACAGAGTGTGGTTCTGATCTTAAAATTGTCTTTTTAGAAAGTTTTATTCATTTTTACAAACATTCTGAAAGATATTATTCCACTTTTAAAATGTGGTTATTTTGAAGCATTTTATGAAAATCCATGCATTTCTTGGATGAAAAATGAACATCCAAGTCACTTGTCATTAAAATTCCTGTCATTAAAAAAAAGAAATTAGATTTTTCTTTCATCACAGGCTAACTCATTGATTTGTTATCTATAAAAACATGCTTGCAAAGATTAAAGAAAATGACAAAAAACAAAACAACCAAAAAAAAACAACAACTAAGAAACCAAACCATAGTATGAAGCTGAAATACACTCGTGGGCTCAAACACACCTCACTGCGTGCACTTAATTGTCTCGGTTTTAGTAATTACGACACTGCAGGAAGTAGAACGGACACCTGGGTGCCCTGCAGTGGAATAAACTCTGAATGAACTCTGAGCTAAAACCTTTCTAATCTCGGAAGTAAAGGTTGAATAGCTTTTGTGCCAGGAGAGTTAAAATGTGCTTTAGATTGTGTGCCTGATTAGATTTGCAGTATGTATGCTGTCCCCAAGTGCAGTTACTCATTTGATACTGCCCAAACAAGGACAGCAGAGCAGGTCAAACAGTTTCTTTTTCTGTTGTTGTTTCCCCAATGTTTTTGTTATGAAGTTTGATCACCTTGTGTTTGGTAAACTATTGTATAGTGTGCTATTTCAGAAAACCCAATTTAGAATTTAGATTTTCATATTCAAACACTTTAGTGAGCCCAAATTTGTTGTTTAATTTAAAACAAATGAAATATTGCTTTAACTCATATTAATTCAAATTCTTAAAAGAGTTAATGTAGAAAGTAGGACGATTGACAGGAAAAATCTCTTGTAGCAGTCTGCATAAAAGCAGCTTTGAATTTGAAAAGACCTCTGACTGAAGACTCTTTTTTTTTTCTCATGAAGAGGATGGTCAGGGTTTTCCATAATTGTCTTGATTTTATGAAGAATCTGTCTTCACATAATCGTCTCCAGGAATTCCACAGTCATCCCTGGAACAGAACCAGCCTTCTCTGTTAGGTTGTTGAGCCTTTTTAGGCCCTTGGCTCTGATGCTGCTGTCCCAACAGATGACAGCAGAAGAAATGACACTCTCAACAACAGACATATAGAAGCATATAGCTGCAAACCTTGAAGAATCTAAGCTTACCCAAGAAGTGCAAGCTGCTCTGTGCAGTTTAAACCTTGGAGGAGTATAAAGTGTATAGTATAGTCCAGAAAATACAGCAATTTTGAGTTATTTGCATGTTCCTGCAGCTGGTAGTCTTTTTAAAATCAAATTAAATCTACCTCATAAGCTTTGAATATTTTTTGTTATTGCAAAGTGAACAAGAAACAAAAGGTCCTTATTTGTAAATAATACATTTTGGACTAGGTGTTACAGTTATAACAGGTGTCATCTCATTAGGAAAAGAATGGATAAATAGAAAAAAAATCTCGCAAGATATTTTGCTAAAAGGTATGAAACATTTTGCTTCTTACCTGTAGTAGATGATAATAACAGCATCTTCATTTAGTATAATGCAGATGAATGTTGGTGGTTTTAAAGCAAGTCAAATGACAAAAACATCACAACTGTTTGTGCAGACACTTCTTTTTTGAGTTAACATCATAGATGATAGAAGGTTTTTTTGGTTTTTGATCCCCACAGACTGGCAACTAGAGACTTATGTCTCTGGTCCCAACTAATCTAGATTTATTCTAAACAAACATGCTATATAAGTTATCTATTAAATGTAAGATATTAACTGTAATAAAAATGTAATTCCTGCTTCCAAAATCTTAAACTATTTCTTTAAGATGCAAAAATGCATCAACAGAACAATGAGTTGGTATGATGCTTGTTTCATCTTCTGAATGATCAAAGTTTTCTCTTTATTTCTCTGTGAAGACAAGCACCTTGACAACCAAACAGTTTTTAAAGTTTTTTTCCCCATGTAAAATATAAACACTTAACACTGATCTCTTATGGACCCTTACATGTCCTCAGAGACACTTGAAAGTCCACTTGAACTCCTCATACAGTCAACTGAGAAGAGTCAAGAAAAAAAAAAAGAGTTTGCTTGTTTGAGGATTGCAGTGTGCATGTGCGTCTGTCTCTGTGTTTGATATTCATCAAGAAAAGATTCCCAAGAGAGAGAAAGTGAGAAAGAGAGATAGGGAATGGAACCTAAAGCCAGACTGAAGAAATGAAAAAGCAAAGCCCAATGTTGCAACTAATAAGCTCCAGCTCTACGTGCTACTTGTCTCCATCTATTTTTCAGCTGAACAGTGCTCAGATTAACTATTATAACATGAACATGGATCTTTTTACCTAAAAGTCTTCCCCTTTTACAGCCTAAGATTTTGTCCCAATTAGTTCAAATAATTATTTCACTACAAAAAATGAGCAGCAATAAAAACGTGCTGCTTAAATTATAAAAAAAAAAAAACTAATTCTACAGTTTTTCATATTCAGTTAAAAAATGTATGCTATTCCAGCTACAAGGACTGTAATAAGATGCTCCATTAGTCTGTCAGTGCTCTTGGCAATATGTAGTAGGGAGAGGTATAAACTGGTGGTAATTGAATACCAAGATCCCAATGGGAAGATGAAGGGTGGCCATACTATTAGACAGAATTAGCCACCTTTTCCCACAGGAGTACACGTTTAGAAACAGAACACATGAGTGCATGAATGAGTGTAAAGGGGACCCTGCATTATATATGTCTGTATGAGTCTGTCATTGTGTCATCATAAATATTATACCATAACTTCTAATTAGCCACCTGTGGTCCTGATATAGGTATTAAAGACTAATAAACACTCAAAGGCTAAACAAGCTGAAATGGGTTTTGTGTGTTTCTGCAAAACGAATATGTGAGATAGATACACAAAACCTCTGTTTTAAATATGAAAGATGAAAAGAGTGATAACAGATGAAAGAAACTGAAGCAGTGAGAAAGTATGTGGCAAAAGGCATAAAGCCAAAGTTACTGTGGCAGGAGATAAAATATTGTTGCCATTAAAACCCATTGAGGTGATTCCCTGCTCTACTGCGTCACAGAGTGCCAAAAGTGGCCAGTGTGAGTAAGAATGCTGGCAACTTCTAAAGAATCCAAAATAGACTGTCAGTTCCCTCCAGTTTTTAGACTCTATTATTAGTTGTAACAGAAGGACAATGCAAGCTGTTTAAAAAAGTTAAGAAAAATGCATGTGTGATGGGATAGTTTTTGATCAGTCACAGCAAAGTTTTTCAATTATTTAAAGGTGTATTCTCTCTAGAAAATGGTTTTCTAGTATTTAATTTTTTTCAAATTGAAATAGTATTGAGAATCTGATATTTATTTATCCTTACAAACTGGCACCAGAATTCTGCACACAATTGCCTGTATGTACAGTAGAATGCATATAGATTTCCAAGTTCAGTTCATTAACTCAATTTATAACATTTTAGAACGACTGCTCAGTTTTTGTGATTCTCAGAAGCGGAAAAAGTGCAAATGATTCACTTGGATGTGTATTTTTAGATTTAAAGTAACATTCCAAACTTTTATAAACTGTAAGCATTGGTTACTTGTCATCTTCATCATCCTATTCCTTTTCAAAAATGCCATAAGTGCAGCATTTGGAAGAATTTAGCCCAGATCCTATCTTATCAGACGGGATGAAACATATTGCATTCACAATAAATCCAAGGGCTATGTAGGCTTCGTCGTATTTCCTGCTCTTTCTCTACTGGCTACGGTCTCTTGTTTTGTCTGCCTCTAGTGCCTCTGCTGTTTTTCTTTTCAGTGATAAAAACTTCAACATCTCTCCTCCTCTTTCGGCTCTGTACTTCAGTGTGCCTGTGTAGGCTACTTTTTCTACTGATTTGAACAGGCAGCCTGCAGATTAGTTGAGCACAGCTGCCACCTAGTGATTGGAGGGTTGTTGATCGTCCAAGCAAGACTAAAGACACTAATACTAAAATGTTCTCCCGCCTCCTGGGTTCATAAGGAGCTACTACACGACCACTTTTTGCCTTTAAACCTAACTAGTACAACCCAAGCTAAACATTTAAACATTTACCTTCGAGTAGTCTTGCGTGTCCCTTGTCTTCTTGGAGGACAACCTACTTAATCAGTCTCCTGCATCCATGAGCGCTTGTTCATCAAAAAATCTCAGTTTTTTGTAGTTCCTGCCCATCCACTCTCCAACATACCACCTGTCAATAAACTCTGGCACAATTGCATTCTCCTCTGGATCACAAGTCCAATCTGAGCCCGGAGCCAATAGGATTGCTGCCCTTCTGCGATGACACCTCTTCTCAACTTCACCTGCACTTTCCCCCACCAACATTTATCTCTCTCCTCCATTAAGATGTGCTGACCTTGCTGAAGCAGAATATAATAAACAACAATGGTCTCTGAGGGATATTTTGCATGTGGGTCAAAAACGTAGCCATGAACATGACAAATATTCCTTTAAAAAGTGACTAATCCCCAAATCAACAATTTTTCATAGATAAATTGTATTAATTGAGCCTTTTGCTACTGTGCAAATTGTGTCATTTTCACATAAACTTCAAATCTGCAATTTTTGGCCTAAAACTATCGTATTGCTGCCCTCTTTGGGTTGAAGGTTGGCTACTGCAGTTGAATTTTCCTATTGGCTACAACTGGTACAGCTTGGTTGAAGTCTATATAACAGCCCTGCATTTGAGTATGAAACTATCACTCAGACATATGCCCCTGTGGTGGAGTCAAGAGTTGGAACTGTGAACATTGGGAGCATTGATCGATAGCATTTTTAATTTTTTTTTATCTATCCACATGCGAGATATATTTGCAATGTGGATACATAGTGGAATGAATCTCCTCTCTGCTCTGACTGTAGGCGGGATTGCTGCAGGACGACTGTGAAGGCTGATTTATAGACACGCTTCTTAACGTTTGCATCGGGTGAGCCGAGCAAGCAGTGGCTCTATTATAAAAATGTTTTATTGGTGTTACTTTGATAGCTACTAGAATGTTTTCTACTGGTTTATAAAGTTTCCTATTTTTAATAATCTCTGAATTATCTGAATTGAAAAGATGCTTTCCAAGTATGAAATATTCAGCTAAGAGTTCATGTAATACATGTTCTATATTATGACGACGTATATCGTAGAATTCTACCTTAAAACATGAATCAACTTCTTAGGTGTTAAACATGCAACAGAGTTTTAGTCATACACTTTGCTGAAAAAATATTCTTCATCAAGGACATTATTTTTTATAAGCCATAAAAGATTAGGCTGTAACATTCAGATCACAGTACATGTTTAGAACTCCAGCACACTTTATTTATGTATCACTAGCAATGTTGGCTAATAGGAACTTTGTTATGTTTCAGACTTCTTGCCTTAACTTTTCAATATTAAGAGCTAAGAAAAACTAAATGACTTTGAAATGTAGAAAACTCTGCTTATTGTCTGAAATAATAAATGCTAATGAATGAACACTAAACCGTAATACAAAGAATCTATTAGGGCTTGAAATTGCATTTTTCCACATGGGCCTATATCTTCTTTTAATTTGTGCAATTTTTCACTCCATTACTTATAGTCAATTACACTTTGAGCCTGTCTGATTATTAGCCTTTTTAAACACCAAACAAACAAAGCAAAGTCTTTCTGACTCTCTCACATTGTCTCCACTTCCAGCAGAAGTTAAGATACATAAAGCAAGCCTAGAATGTACATACAACAATGGTATAAAATATGTCTCTTTAAGTTCCAGAGTTTAGATCTGGTCATATTTTGACATATGTGCAAAGTTCTAAAATGATTGAAGTCTCATTTGCACCAATTGATAACAGCTTAGAATTTAAAAAGGATGTTTTTTCTACAAAAGTAGCCTTTTTTTGCTCTCCTTATGGACCAGTCAAAAGTACATTGGCTGACCCATAAAGCAAATGTACTTATGAACTTTGAGGTTGTTTGTGTTATATATATCTCCAGTTCCTTTTAATTAAATACAACCTCTTTGATTCTTACAAGGGCACCTGTGCTGGGAACCCTGCAGTAGGAATTTGGCTCCATGACTGATTAGTGTTCACACCCTGTCCAAAGAGAAGATTGTGAATGACGACTGGTGAACTCTGACTCACCCATACAGATCGACTTACCCAGTGTAAGCCTTGAAGGAAAAGTAAGGACAGGAGATATATGTTATAAACATACTTAACTGCGTGTGGTAAATTTTGATTTCAAAGGTAAAGCTTTGAAGCATATCCACCAATGACTTGCATTTTTTGGATATTCCTGTCAGAGACAGTGAATAGCAGTAGGAGCTTTTCTCATAACTGAAATGGATGATCCTAAATATTTTGCATGTACACAGCAACACTATTTAAACTGAGCTGCAAAAAGTTGCAGAAAAAATTAAAACACTCTGGAGATGCAGCAAGCTCCAAAAGACTTCTTTGACATCCACGCACCTTCTTAAAACATTCTAAAAAAAACAATAATGGCAAAAATAATGTCCAAAAAAACCCATATAACATCCAATTCATAGTTTAGTACAATCAAACATGTACTAAAATAACTAAAAATGAAACTCAAAATAAAAGTTATTGAAAATGAGAAAATATGCAGTAATTACATTAACGAATAGATAAATTACAGGAAATTGGGGGTAAAACAGAAGGTAGAAAAAAATTGAAAGGAGCTACTTTTTTCTTTTTTTAATGTGTCCTACCTTGACAATCTCAGCATATGAAGAATCTTTTTTTTTTCCTCTACATGCATAATATGGTAGTATGTATGTATGGTATGGATGGTAACCCATTGCATGATAGACTTTATTAAATCAAAGTTTCATGGCATTTACGTAGACAGGTTGTGTAGTGACATAAGAACGTGTATTGGTATGACCTTTGGCCTTCTGGATGTGCACTTGTTTGTGGGTGTGTGAAGTGTGGTGTGTTTTGGTAAGCACGTGTGGGGGTGTATGCACAGTAGATGTGTGTGATAATTTATGATGATTTACCTCTTTTTGTTTAAGGGGAGGTATAATGTATTTTCCAGCCAACCAGCAGTGCCTATATTTGCTTTCTTTTCTGAGGAGTTGGCAGTAGTGGCACCACATTCAGACTGTCCTTCAAAACCTCTGTTGGGACAAAATCTAAGCAAATATCCATGGTATTTATTTGATTGATATGGTAATCTTAATCTACTCAAAATGTTCAGCATAAGAAATATCAGCAAATCATTTTTGTTGACAAAAGTTTGTTCCATCATGTGCTATGGAGATGTTGTTAGTTGCTACATTTATTTTTTACAAATGTATCTCTGACTCTACCGTAGTAACTGAAATTCCACACAAAAACCAATCTAATTTATGCATATGGTGCATTTTGAAAAGCTCACTGAGGTCAATGAATGCTAACAGATTAAGTGCCTGCAATTTGCTTTGTCATTACTTGCTTTTTTTTCATCGTTATTTTTTGGAAACCAAGTCACTCAAGACCAATATTTGTCTATTTTTCCGTCAGAAACTGGAGAGAGTTGGACGATTATGCAGTAGATTTCTGAAATGGGAAGTGAAGCAGATGACACAGCTATAATTTCGTCTCTCAGATGCTCCATCGACAGTCTCAGCACACACTCTGCCTCTCTGTCACTGATGGAAAGTCACGACTCAAGTTGAAGAAATATGCAAGAGCACCAAAATGTGCACATGCACTTACAGAAACCCTCACACATGCACAGTATTTTCTGCATCTACTTAGGCCTTCTGAATTAAACAGCTTCCACATGCATGCGGGCGTATCATTCCCTCACACATGCACAAACACACCCCGACACATGCATACACATGTACATTTAAATGATGTAGAGTCATGAAACAACATAATGAATAGTAATCACAGGCATTTTCATAACGCCAAACACAATCCCCAATGAAAATTCCAACACAGAAATGAATTGAAGGGGGGAGGAGGGAGGCAACCAAGCACCAAAACAAGCACAATATTGTAATGAACAATAATGTGAGGGAAAATGAGGGGAGGTCAGCATTTTGAGGGGTAGCAATGCTCAAGGGGTAAGCAAGATTTTACATTCATGTGTGAGCATGTTTGCATTCACCCAACAGTTTTGCCTTAATACATAAAAGGAAAAAAAGCTAAGCAAAATTTCTTTTAAATGTTTATCTCTGCGCGTTGGTGGGTCTGTGCATCTGAAAGTGTATGCCCATGAATGCAGTCTAATGGTTTATGCAGCAAAGTTAGAGCTTATTAAAGGGAGTGTAAAGCAGAGAGAGTGTAATTACCAAACATAAATGAGAAGCTCTCACCCAATGCATTAAATTACCCTGAGAGAGGAATGCCAGCTGATAATTGGACTTTCTCATGTCAGTGTGTGTGTGCATGACAGAGATTTTTTAAGAGACTGTGTGTGCGGGTACTCATGTCTGCGTGCACGTGGGCACATCATCTTAAGTTGTAAGATGTGGCATAACTTTGTAAGTGCTTCTGAGTGCACAGTTGTGTTTATCCGATGTCCTTTTGCTGAAGGAAACTTTTGTTGCTGGTCCTCCAGTGCACTTTCACAGAAAATAGTTGTCATTCCTTTGTGAACGTGTCAGAGATTAGTTAGAACATTAGTGAACAAAGAGCTTCATGAAGATCAAGGGAAAGCGTAGACAAGTCAGAAATAAAGTTGTGGAGAAATTTAACACGCGGTGAGGTTGTAAAACAATATCCCATATTATATGTAATTTGGAAAGGGTATGGAAAGAAGACTGTTAATTAGATAAGCAGACAAAATGATTCTGATCAGTTGACATAACATTTGGTTGTGCACTGCACAAATCTGTCATTTATTTGGCAATGTGACAACTAATAAAGAAAAAGCACAATACACAGTATAATTTAAAGATAAAAATCAACCTAAAAGATTAAAAGAACAAATATTTTACTTATTTAGGATAAATATATGCTAAATAATGTGACACATGCCTCTGCAATTTTGTAAACATTTTCACATGCATAAATACCAATGTGGGGATTTTTTAAATATTGAATTCATTGTGGTACTTGTAGCTTTCCATACCTGGTGTGGTCCAAATTGCTCGCATTTTAGGCTTCTGCTTGTGTGATATGTTCAGATTTGAGCTAGAAATGCCATGGGCCAAGCATTCCTTTTACAGTTGAGGTACTCCAGCAGCATCTTCATTTAATTCACAACTGCTGGTCACAACTGCTGGTCCTGTTCGTAGGTGCAGTGGTGAGGATATGCCTAGTAATAATGTATACCTAAAGCAAGTTATGGTAAACAATAGGTATGTGACAGAAACTTCTGAGTTTGTAGCGTCATTTGATCCAAGGACACAGAGATGAGAGACGCTCAGCTGTAGAGGCTGTACTTGGGACTTCAGGCTTGTTCCTCAGGGGAAAGTTCAAGAACTATTTTTTTGTAGTAATGCAGGCTGCTTGACCCAGAGCAGAATATCAGATTGAAGCTGCATATTTTTCTCTACTAGACCAACTTAATGAATGCTAAGATAGAAGTTGTGTCACTGGGCAAATAATTTTCTCTTTGGGATGGGGTGAGATTATTATTTTTATTCACCAACAGACCTGTTTTACGAAACAAATATTTTGATCCTAATTTGATAGTTGGAGGGCCTTTAGTTGCAGACCTCTCTTCACCTTGTGCCTGGTACAACTGACCTGATTAACCCTCTGGTTGTTGGAACAGTATAAAATGTCAACATTGTTGTTCTACTATTTTCTGTGAATTTGTGCGAGAGAAAAATTCTGTGTAAGTGCCTGTAAAATTGAGAACTGATGATGTTCCAGGAAATGTTTATGATAGAAACTGTTTGTCCATCAAAATACCTGGAATTGCACTACTATTCACTTGAGTGGATATTCAGTCTAGGGCACCCGGAAATCTGTACACTGATTTTGGTGTATGTGTACATGGGTACTGGTGTGTTTCTTCCATTTTTCGTATCCCTGAGTGCATTTCTCTCCTCCTACACCCCACTCTTTCCACTGCACTGTCCTTGTAGTGTCCTTCTCTCTCCACTCTTACTGTCTCCATCTCCTGGCCTTGCACACACACATGCACCCAAACTCCTCCTCCCGCCTTTTCTCTCTCTTTCTTTCCTCTCCTTGCTTCCTCTTTGGCTCTAACTTTCTGCACTGGGGGAATAACATGCTTCAGAGCTTTCAGATTGAGACAGAAAGTGCAGCTCCTATCGTCACTGCAACAGAGCTCTTAAAGTAAACAGAGCAATGACGGTCATGCACGTGTACGCACAAAGCAGAATTTGCATGCTCACACAGAAGTAGCAGCACAAGTTTTGGTGGGCTACATGTGAACATAGAAAAAGAAGCAGAGAAACTGTTAAAATGCTGCAGTACAGGTAGGATTCCAGTTCAAAATGCAGGTAGATGAAAAGCTTTTAGAAAATAAAACTTGTATCAGATTAGCAGAAAATGAGCAAAGTAAACAGGAGATGGGGGTGCTTCCATGAGAGAAAAAAATAAGGAAAAATAAAACAAGATAAACACTCTCAGGAGCATCAACATTAGCTTAGAGCAGTGTTTCTTAATTCCGATCCTCACGCCCCCCTGCCCTGCATGATTTAGCATGATTTAGGTGTTTCCCTTCTGCCACACACCTGGATTGAATCTGTGGGTGATTAACAGGCTTCTGCAGTACGTGATGGCTGCAGAAGAGGTCATGCAATCATTTGAATCAGCTGCCCTGGAATAGGGGCACATCTAAAACATGCAGAGCAGGGGGGCCTGAGGACTGGAATTGAGAAGCACTGGCTTAGAGAAAGACACAGGCAAAGAGTGAAATGGGGATAATAGGGATGGATGGGATGTTTGGCTTTAAAACAGACACCACATGGAGCACCATGACAGAGCCACAGAGGGAAACACTGAAAGAGACACAGGGAAAGGGTTAGTTTGCTAAATGTGTCTGCTTGATAATTGTCTTCTCTGACAGCTGACAGTAGCAGTACTTAATTAAAGTCAAGTAGGAAATAACTATTTATTGAGGCCTCATCCCATCAAGGCTAAATGGCATGGGGTTTTATTTCTCAGCAACTAGCTGGCTCCAAAATGGCAACTTTACTTAATATGGTTAGTGTGAAGGTGTGTGCGTAGCATGAATTTTTGCATGTGTGCTTTGGCATGTACAGTATGTGGTAAAATTTTGTGTATGTGTGGGAGATTTATATAGATGGACAAATGTGAAAAAAATAAGCATCAACATTGTGATAAAAATTTGCCACCGGCAATCCAAAACTAGCATTATGTACGTTCAACACACTCCAACCAAACACATACGCAACATTCTGCACTTGCACACACCTAAATGGAATAAACAGTCATGTCCAAGTACAATGGACAGCTTGGCAGAGTTCTCTCTGACAGTTTGAAATGTCAGCTCCAAGTGTCAGTCCACGAGGACAGATTACTGCGTGTGTGTGTGTGTCGCAGAGCCTGGATGCTATCCATTCACAGAGGTATTCAGCTGCTTCCCTCTTAAACTGCCATGCACTTGCCTGGCCTTGAAGCAAGGGAATTTAAAAGAGGTGCTGAATGGATGGATGGAGTTACCCATAACAAGCAATCAAAACAGAATGGACTTGTTTGCCCAAGGACACACTGGAGGCACTTTGCTGAATCTGTGGGAGTTGGTTTTGTTAGTTGAATTACTTCAGGTTTAAAGCATAAAAAAATACAAGTGAGTGAGAAGTTAAAGATTTACTGTACAAATGTATCAGTGTGCAGGTGAGAATTTAATCAAATAGTCAATCAGCTACACCGCCTTTCAGCTGAAAAATGTTCTTGCTCTGAACATTCTTGTAGATGTCCAGAACTCCACAAGAGTCTGGGTTAAAATATTCACACATGAGAAAAAGGATCTTAACAATATACAATATGGGTGAGGAGCATATTATAGTTTTTTGGTGGCATCTAACAAAATTTGTAAAATATACCCCTTACTGCTCAATTCAAATGCAGTTTATTTGTACTGCACATTTCAGCAGCATGGCAGTTCAAATTGTTTTACATGATTAAAACACAACACATTACCCAATTATGAAATAAGCAGCAAACATTACATTTTGTCAAATGCAATCTTCAAAAACATCAAGAATCATTATCACCAAATATGCCTCAGATACTGTATATTAATCAATGTTCTTGTTATTGATAATCAAAGGGAACTCTAAACGGTTGTGTTTGTAGCCTTGTAACCAGCTGTGTTTCAGCTATCTTATGTTTTCTGAAGGTTTGCTCCAGATTTGTGGTGCATAAGAACTGAATGCTGCTTCTCCATGTTTGGTTCTGAATCTGAGGATCTAAACTGACTTGAATCAGAAAATCTGAGTACGGAAGGTTGGATCAGCCCTCTCCATCGCACCCTTCTAATATTGGGCTATTAAGATTTTTATTTTTTGCACTGTTTTAATGAACAATGCTTTTCACTTCTTATTCAACCTTTATAGCAGCCTCCAATGTGACTGTCTCCAGAAGCTGTCAGTTTTGTCACATATCTGTTACTGGCTGTTGTGTGGACCCAAAACACCCCTCTGTCTAAGACACAGCACCGAGCTCAAAACCTGACAATTCATTTTCTTATGATTGTTATCTCATAGAATCCAGCTGTCAGGCAAAAGGTAATGTCTGTGCTTCCACTGGATTGCTTTTGAGATAGCTCGGTCTGGGTAAAAGTGGACTGACTTACAGACTGACATTTCAGTTGTGAACTAGCCCTGCCAGCTTTTGGCAAGAAAAAAGATGCACACAAGAAGGATGGATCACAAATCTCTTTGCTCACTCAAACTATTATTTGGAATTTGTCTCTGACTAAGTGGTTCCTGAGCTTATTTTCCAAACTGTGCAGAAATATTAGAGTTCAAATATCAGGGCACTGAAGTACATTTGTCACACTTCTACATTTGATTATGTTATGTCAAGAATACTCAGTGTGGATGCGTTTCTAGCTCTGATTTTGTCCTTAAAATGTTTATTGCATTATTGCAAGATGTGTGTAGAATATTTCTGCTTGAGTTCCAACCTGCAGTGATTAGTTTTGTTATATGATCTATAAGATTGATTAGATACAAACTTTTTGTCAAAAGTTAAATATAGGAATGTTTTCTTTTCCTTCAAAATTTTGCTGTGTTTCTATCAGTAAAGAAAACATTGAAACACTGTACATCGTAGACTATATCACAGAACACAAAGTGCTTTATTTTTACAGTCAACAAACACACTATTAAATAAAAAAACTAAGTAAATAACATAACCATAACTGTGCACACCTTCAATTTTCATCAATGTAGACCTGACAAAACAATTGTAACCATATATTAGGAAGTACCAAAAAGAAAGAAACCATCCAAATTCTGAAAACCACAAAATCATGTTTTACTTGTAAGACAAGTAATAAAGATAAAACCAAACAAAAACAGACTGTACAAAAATGAAATGAACAGTAAATGAAATACATTAGATGAATTGTAAGTCAATATAAAATAAGTCTCACTATATTTTATTTTCTAGAGCTTATCTTTGTCAGAGGAAATGGTGTAGAGCCAAACAGATTTGCTACTAGCTGCTCTCTGAACTTCAGGCAGGCAGTCCTAAAGGTGCATGTAAAGCTTAATAGTGCTGCTGGTATTGTCTGTTAAGAGCAGTTTTTTTTTTTGATTGTGAAACAATGCAGGCAAGCATTACAGCATAAATCAAGACAAAACACTCATGTGAGCTGCTCAAATCCAGCTAAAATCCACTGATCTAGTCTGAGTGAATTAATTAATTTAGTAAAAATCTATTATTATGTGGTGGTTAATTTTTTTTGCATAAGCTTCATAGTTCAAAAAATATTTTCTGCAACAAATACAAAATGGAATCTCCATGGCTACAAATACTATTGGTTATCTTCTCACCAGGAAATTTGGTTTACCTTTTCTTAAGCTGTTCATCTTTTCTTTTTTTTTCCATTGTTGACCTCCTTTTCTGTCTTTCTACTTTGAGGGTCATAACTTTAGAATATAAAAAAAAATAATGGTGTGACTTGCAAAGAAGCTTTTCTGACTCTCATCAATGGTTTTGTGCATTTGCATTCACTGACTTGTTTCTATGGTAAGGGAAAGAAAATGATCCACAGAATTTTCTGTGAATATGTCAACTAGAGATGCAGAAAAAAGTTTTTGAAAATTTGATTTTTGCTTTTTAACATTACAGCCACCAGAGAATTTGATGAGCATACATTCAACATATTCAGAAGCGAAACAGATTAAAAGATTCTCCATCTGTAAAAGATTCTCTAAAATACACTTTGCAGTCAAACTGTATTGTAGTTGGGGAAATGAAAAAGGAGGACTCTTGATTTTTACAAGAGTCCTTTAAAAGCTTTAAAATCATTACCATGTCTTGTCCTATGAGCCTGATGTAGTTGTGCATCTTCCTCATGTTCTGTATTAGCTTATTTAAAACAGCTCTAATGATGAAGCCACTTCTTTTGAACAGTTGCAAGCATTTCACAGTCATCAACACTTGCCTGTGTAAGCGGCACCACAAGTTCTCCTTCTACTTTTTGACTTTGTATGTCACTTGATCCAAGACTTTCTCTTTTACTTTTTTTCTCACATTTCTTCTCACTTTAGTTAGTTAGTGCCTGTTTTTTTTTTTTTGTCTTTTTTTACCTTTCACTCCTACTCTGGTGTTTTTGTATCCACCTGCCAGTAACACCGACACTTTCCCCTCTCAGCGCTGGTGTGACTGCGTGAGGCACTACTTATTGTCCTCTTTTCCTTCAGCTCTTCCTCCTTCTTTCCTTCAGCTTTCTCTAGTGACAGTGCTGGTGAGGCAAAGAGCAGATGAGACGGTGTTAAACAGTGTCACCTGCCAACACCTTCAGCTGTGTTGTGGCATGTGTTTTGTGTTTGTCTGTGAATGAGATCTGGTTGGACTGCAATATGTATCTATGAATAGAAGTGTGTTTCATCTGTTCTGATGGCCATGGCGTGTATGATCAAGTTTATTTGTAGACTGATGTAAATAACTAAGAAGCTTTAAGCCGTTTCTAGAAGGATGGGCATTTCGGATGATGAGACGAAGAAGGTCCTCGGCTTTGAACATTGACATGCCTAAGACTGTCTGTCTTTGCCATACAGTGGCAGTTGTTCAAAAGTCACCATCTTGATTGGCAAATCAAAAGCATCTGGAGCCAAGTGTTGTTCAGGAAATGTGTTCCAAGCAAACATCCTCTTCTCTTAAAGATAAAGACAAGGAAGTAAAAAAACGCTACAAAATATTGGTGTGACTGATTTCTCCCCTCCAAAACCCCCCAAAATGCACTTTTTAAACATAGTTACCTTGATGTGTAAATTTTCATTCCTTCACAACTGCCAGTTTTCCAAAACATTTCAAATACACATTTTCTGACAGCGTAATGAGACTCTTTTGATGGGATTGATCCTCTAGGCTTGTTGGAAAAAAAAATTAAAAATCTTTGTCACATAATTTACATAAAATTTTGGCTTTCTTAAAATGAAAATCCACCCTTGTTTCAGTCAGTTTTACTAAGAATATCCCAGTAATTTGTTTTATTCATTCATTATTCAGTCAGAACCATAGGCTTCTGTCAAATCTGTCAGAGGCCTATAGTGTAAACAGCCCATAGTCTGAGATAGATGGAAACAAACTCTGGATCTTCTTCGTGTAAATTTGTCTTTTTTGGACTAAGATATAACATGAAATTCTCAAGCAACTTGAACGAACTTGGTGATTTGATTGATTTCCAATGTAACCATATCCTGCTGCATGTAAGCAGAGTACAAAAAGCTACAGTAGCTTTACTGCAGAACAGCTGGTACCATGCCAACTACAGCAAAATAGGCATTAAGCAAGGCCTAATGCACCATATAAGGCCTGATATTTTCACCTCCTATGGTGAAAATATAAGAGTAGCCACACTAAAGGGTATTATTTTTATGAAGTTCTAAGCCCCTCCCCCAAATTTATCCCTATGCTGAAAGGTTAACCCCTAATCAACTCACCATCCCACAGGTGCTGAGATTCCTTAACTGGTCGGGTATTACCCTGATCAAGATTCTTAAGCAATCAATTTAGTATAGTATTATATGTATTATAGTCTAATACATTTATATCTCTGAAAAAAACAAACAAAAAAAAAACAAATGGCAAAAATCACAACTAATAATTATTTAACTGAATTTAATTGAGGCTCTTTTCCAATGTTTTTAATGGAAAAAAAGAAAATCACTTAATTTTGACAAGCGACGTAACAAACTGCAGATTGTTTCAGTTAATGTAAAAAGAATGACCAAAAGCAATTCTAAACATGGATTTTTAGTCTTGATTTAAAGGCGAAACGTAGGGTTTCAGAACTTTTAAAAAATGTTTTAAGTTCATTCCAGTTTATTGGATTATAAAAACTGAATACTGCTTCGTGTTTATTTCTGGAGACTGAGAGAAAACTTGAAAGAGAAGAGCGGAGTGGTCTGGTATGTTGACATAATAAAAGATCTGTTCAGTGAAATATTTTCCTCTGAGCTACAGGGAGCCAGTGTACGGCCTTTAGAACTGGGGTGATGCTCTCTACTGTAGCTGATCCATCGTTCTCGATTCTAATGAAATTCACTGCCTCTATTCATTTCTATTGTAGGTCCCTATGAATAAATCATTATGTTACAGTTTTAGATTTTTGTTTGTAAAAAAGTGGGAAAAGCATGCAATATTTTATTTCTCACTTCACAAATATGTAGTAATTTGTGTTGTCAATTACATAAAATCTCAATAAAAATATTTTATATTTGTTTGCAAAATGTGAAAAATTGTGAAATGTTGAATCTGTCTGAATGCCTAAAGTCTGAATGAACAGAAGTCCTGACCAGAGAGTTGGTCAGAAATATCTGTAATGTGCTTTGGAACTAGCTCCTCTCTGACTGCCAATAAGCTTTACTCCCCACTGAGTGTTACTGTTCTTCAAAATGAGATTGCATGAATTAGTTTCATCACTATGTAACATTACCTGCTGAAAATAACTTAAAATTAAGGTGGAGTGTTGGAAAGAGAAGCAGCTTCCTAAAGAGGCACAGGCCTAATTTCAAAGTGTCGAATTACAAATTTATTTTAAGTCATATTTGATACATACTGCTAAAGATAGCATAGATACTTAATTGTGCTATAAAATGGCCCTATGTACTTGGAAAATATATATCATGCCTTTAAATTAATGGAAATTTGTTAAACTTACTCCTTTACTAATTTACTCTGCAGCAGCAACTACATGAGAAGAGTCGGGGAGAAGAGGTCAAGTTTAATGTTCCATTTGAGGGATAGGAATAAGGGTTATTGCTGCCTGATTTATTTAAAGCAGTTATAATGCACATTAAATATTTTCAAAGTTCAGATTCAGCAGCAGAAGGGAATACAATTGCTTTAAATTGCAACCGTGAGGCCAACAGGAGGCCTTATCAGGCTGCATAAATTGCATAATGTAGTGCCAGAAAATGCATGAGAGGCTGGCATAAAGGAGACAACATCCAGCTATAGTCAGTCTGCTGTACAAAAAATGAGGATAAACGGTTAACAGTTTATTAAAAAGGGAAGCCAAGGGCTCTTGACCAAACATCAGTATGAGTTTTGAGAGACCATGGGTGTCGATTACCACTTGGCCTCTATGACTCAAAGTGTTGCTGTTATTGTTATGATGCAGATCACCAGAGGCAAGGGCGAATGTTCTAGTGATTGGGTGTGTGAATGTGGGCCACCTTGGGCGCGATTTGCTTTTTTTGGTACATGCTTGAAAGGCATTTTTACAGACTGTGATGGTTTTTGTTTGATCTTCAGTAGTATTCAGAGCTTACTACTATTAATACCCTTCTCAGCTTCTATTCTGTAAATTATTTGTTTACTGCAAAATGAGGAAGTGAAGGGGCTTGAGAGCATGATTATGATTATAAATTCAAAATAAAATGAAGGAATGGAGGCTGAAAATATTACTGGAAGACAGAGAACAACAGCAGCAAGGTACAGGATAAGAAGACGGGGGAGCAGAATAAAGGGAAGCAGCGAGAAAAAACGGGGGGAATGATATCCTCTTGGGATACACACAGAGGAAACACTTAAGATGACTCAATTCATCAAAATCACTGCTACAAAAGAAAGAGATGACGATAAAAGAAACTGAGATATGCGAATGCATGGCACAAGACCCAGTGCATGTTTAAAAAGCTTAACAGAATTCATATTCATAGTTTGCAGAAATGCTGAATGAAAACAACTTGTTCTCATGACAGAGGTCATAAAAATGACTGGAGCAGCAACTGCTGCACTCAGTTCAACAGTGAAAATTAAAATTTACATACCAAGTTATATTTAATTACATCTGTTTTAAGGTTTGTTGATATTAATCACTATTCTATATTTTAAAATAAGCAGTAAAAGGAATACATATCGCAACTAAAGAGTAATACTTACAAATATGTCAGTTTAGCATAGCATGATTATAGAGTTAATCAGTATAGCACACTATATTTCTGAAATGGGAAATAGAATGTGGTTAAGATGGTTTTGATGTCATTCCAAGTTTAGAATTTGGAATAATACATTTTAAGCTTAGCATTTTAGACTAGTTTTCTTTATCCAGAAGGTTTTAAAAGAGAAGTGCAGTGGAAAACATTTTAAGACCTCCCTGTATTAATTGAATTGGATAACACTGGGCCAGGAACAAGTAGCATGCTGTTCTATTTACCCTTCAACTCAATTCAATAGAGAGTGTTTTGCACTTTTCCCAGGGATCAAATGTCATGTTGCTGCTTACAAGCTTGTTTTGGAATTATGAAAGAGACAGTAAACATAAAATTGGTCAGCCTGAACATATCAGGTTATATTTTAAGACTCCAAATTGTTTTTATCTTAATTTTCTTGAAATTGTTTATTTCACTGTGAGTCATCCTGAAGACACATGAGTCACCACAGCTGAGATTTTAGATTTATTTGGTGTGACACCTGCTTTGATAAGTGGGCTCTGTGCAAATGTTAGTAAGACTTTATATCCCCCCCAAAGCCTTTAGCAAATCTGCCAAAGTTACTACATAAAACTGCTCAGATTTTGGAAGATGCTTTGTTGCTTACCATCTGATTTTGTTCATTTCTTTAACTGATGAACTACCTGGGGGTGAAAACAAAGTCTGTTCATTCACATTACTTTCATTACAAATAAAGCAAAATATTTCAAGCTTCTATTTTTTGCAATTTTAATGATCATAGCTTACAGGTGTAAAGACTCAGTGTCTCACAAAATTAGGATATCAAATTAGATCTATTAAAATCAGACATTTTAAGAATAACTGTCAGACATCTGAAAAGCATGTACATTTTATGCACTCAATTGGGCTCCTCTTGCATGAATTACTGCATCAATGCACTACTGCTTGGACGCAATCAGCCAATGTCACTAATGGAAGCCCAGAGTCTTCGATAGCTGCCTTTGGGTCATATGCTTTGTTGGGTTTGGTGTCTCTCATCTTCCTCTTGACAACAGCTCATAGATTTTTATGGAGTACAAGTCATCCGAGTTTGTTGGCTATTTAAGAACACCATGGTCGTTTAACCAACTTTTAATACCTTTGGCAGAGTGGAAAGGTGCTGAGTCCTGCTGGAAAATAAAATTGTTATTTACATACAGCTTGTTAGCAGAAAAAGCTTCTATTTTAATTCGACATTGAGTCGTAGTCTCGATTTCCAGACACCATCGCTGACTAGAGGTAACAGGCAATACACTAGCTCTTAATTTCATGCCGTTTAAAACAGTGTGTTTTCACTCAAAAAAGTAAGAAAAATAAGAATAATGTGAAATATGAACAAGTCATATGAAAACAAAAAGCATGCTAATTTTAGCCTAGCACCTCAGCAAACTGCTGTGCCTAGAAACATTGTCAGTATGAGAAAGACTTGAGTTTATTCAGGCTGTAGCTCCATATAAGGATAAACAAGCATAAAAGCTATGCAATTTCAAGTGATATATGTTCAGAACATTAGAGTTGCTTTGCTTACCCTAATTAACCCAAAGTTGGAACGACATATTGAAGCTGCCGTGCGGAAAACCCACTTAGGACAAAATGTCTGTACCTGCCTCCTAAAAAACAGATCATGAAATTCACAGCTAAGTGTTCTTTAAGGATAAAAGAAAATATGATGGTAATGTAGACTATGTAACACACAGGAAATACATTTTATACTTTTTTTTTGCACTTGAAAAGGCAACGGGTTTTCCGGCTTATAAATGGCATTGACTTTAATAAAGTTTTGGTCATGGTTTATATATCAGCAAACTCTTAAATGACTCGGGTTCATATAATACAAACTTTAGTTGTTAGTGTTTTTGTTGCTGCAGCTGGTGGGGAATGGCTTAATTTATATTTAATGTTTGGTCAATGCAGTATATGAAAAGAAAAGTAGCTATTCATTAGCAAAAAGAGTTCTAAACACTTTTTATATGTCCTTTTTTTATATTTATTTATATTTCCAACAGCAAGAGTTGCTCCTTGTTGGCTTGAGAGGTTACATAAATCTTCCAGATAAGGGTCTGTGCTACAGATACAGTAATGGGGGTTCAAGGTTTTTCTTTACTTTTACCAAACAACAGAGATCTGCAGTAATTCTGTCCTGTAGATTACGCCAGAAGAAAAGCCCCACAGCATCACGACTCTCAAGGTGACTTTTGTAACTGTGTTATAATCCGCATAAGGATATGGTGTGGAAAGTTTTCTTTTGAAAAGATAGGACCATGTCAAGTGGAAATATTAAAAATGTGAAAGAGGGTCTGGCTTTATAAAAATGTTAATGTCATCTCTTGGCCTTTTACTGGTAATAACCCAGCTGTTTCTTGCAGAACACAAGAATGACTCACTCTGACTGATATAGCAAATGTAAGTGCATTCATATCTATGCACCCTAGACAAGATACCTGCACTAACCTTTATGAGGACATACCATGGATCTCATAACTACAAAAAAAACCATCTTTATTGAACCACCTTCCCTATTGAGAGTTCTCTTTTTACTTAACAGTTTTGTGGAGAGAATGAAGAGTAAAAGAGTGACAGGCAGGTGATGAGGTTCATCCACCAATTTCAGATTAGTTTTATTAAAAATGTACCAAGGGCAAATAGAGGATGGGTGTTGGATCTCTCCAGAGACCATGTGAACTCCGAAAGCCAGAAGCTGTCTTTCTTTTGAGCTTAGGATAGCACAGATCCTGGGTGCTCATGCGCAAATGCAAACGACAAAAACACAAAAGGGAAAAAGAAATAATTTCAACATATAGTCTTTGAGAGGCGAAATGTGCCGACGAGAGTTAGAGGTGAAGAAGGCGAAGGCAGAGAGTACCAGAGAGAGATGAAGCATTAAAGAGTGAGATATGCTGGGGAGAAAGATAGACAGTGTGTTGAGGGGACGTAAGAGAAGGGTGGGGATGTGATTACGTTCTGGAGAGGTTAATTGGAGGTTGTGATGTGATGATATGATTCAGAGAGATCATTAGCAATTCGAGAGCTAAATATTAATGACGACAGAGCTCCACTTCCGCCTCAGGAACACCGCTGCTGCAGACTGATACTTTCAGACAGAGCTAAAGAAAAGAAAAATGCAGAAATATTCTGAACTAAGCAGTACTGCCCATAAATGTTTTAATTTATCATTTGCATAATTTGATGAAAGATTTTAGCTTAAGATTGACCGTGTTCTTTTTCACTCACTCGCTCTCAAATCACCTGATGTTACAACATGGCTTAAATCAGCCTCCAAATTATATCTAAGAACCATGGCTGTTTTATATTCACAATGAATGATTACATAATAAAACATAATAGCCAATCCAATTTTTTTCTCACAAATATTGAGTTAGAGACATATACTGTATTTATTTTTATGCCTTCTGACATGGCACACTTTTAACCAGTCATTACATCAGTTTTTACACACCTATAATCTGGGGGATTTGACTGAATTATTAGTTTTAGCAGAATGGTTAGATTTTCAGTAATTCAAAGAAAAAAGGTCTTAGTCTATGGGCTGTTTTTGGCATTGGTGTTGTTTAAGTTTATTAAATATTAGGTTGTACAGACAGGTCAATTTTCCATCTACACAGAAGGGTGAGACTCATACATATGAAAACCTTTCAGCATAAGACAAGTTGGTTTTGGCTAAAATCTATATCGGCAGATCAGAGCTTTTCAAAGTCGTTCAGAATTTGTCCCCAACATCTCTAGTCGTGATTAAGGGATTATCTTGGCAGGGCAAATAAGGGAAGCTTCATTGATAATCTTTATAAGCTGGAGCATTTCATATCTGCTCTTTTTTTCACATGAGGAGGGAAACCCCATACAATAGGTTCCGGTATAAGCTTTGAACACGCTGATGTTGTACATGGTGAATATTGAGCTAAATGGCCCGGGAGCCTCAGTGGCACTGACAGATACGCCGCTGAGGTAATTAATCATAAGCACCAAGATCAAAGTTCCTCTCTAGAAACTCTTGCTGTTGGGACCACTTAGTGTTTTGCATGCATGACCATGCAGTTCTCACCATGCAAGCATGCAGACATCTCTACCTGTGCGCACACGGGCATTTGAACACAGTCTCAGAAATATTCCCTGTGGACAAAGCAACCTGCTCTGTATTGTGGGATATTTATGGCAGCAGATTGAAGCCCTGGGCCTTTGAATGTGTTCACAGACATGTGGACTCCAGTAAGTGGCTTTGAAATCCATAGTGGCGCAGTATTAAAGAATTTCTCCTATTAGTGAGCTGGCAAATGCTCACTGGAATGGAGACAGCTTACATGAATCACAGCAGATATTCATTGTGTGTACATCTGTGCAAATGTGTTGTCACACACACGCGCACATGCGGGCGCAAGAGTGTGTGACTCCGTCTGTTACGGAAAGCCCTTTTTAAAAGAGAATCTACGAGGATGGAAAAAAGGATTGTGGAGAGAACGCATTACTCTTGAGGTGGCAACACAGGAGCAGATCTACAAAACTATTAATCTCTTCCTCTGCCCGCTCTCCTCCCCTCCCAGCCGCCTCTTTCTATCTGTGCCCTCTTTCTCCTCCTGCCTCATCTCCACTCCTATCGCCTCCTTTTTCCTCCAGAGTCCTCCTCTGCATTTATTTCGTTAATCCAACTCCCCTATCCCTTTTTCTCCTCACACGCTCTCCATTTCCTTCTTTCACTTTACATTTCCTAACTCTGTGCTGCTCCCTCTCTTTCTGTGCACTCCTCTCACCCTTTATAACTCTTTGTCTCCATCATGACTTGCTTCAGTCACTTTCCACCCTCCCATCCGCCTACTCCCATGTCCATATTTCACTGTTTCCCTCCTCCTTTTGACCTCATCTCTTCTTTGTATAATCTGAGTTTTTCTCAATCTTTTTGTCGCCTATTTTCCATCTCTCTTTGACCCTTTCTATCCAATGCTTCTTTCTCTCTTGCTCATCCTTCCTAACTCACACTCAGTTCAGAATCTTGTGCAAGATCAAGATTCTCAACATTTCTCAAAATTAAAATTCCAAGAAACGTTTGTCTCTGCCACATTTGCACATTTGGAGAATTTATTTGCCAGTACTTTTCAAAACAGTTAAAACTCAGTGAAATTGGAAGTAGAGCATCTGGGAATATTGAAATTTTAGTCTTGCTATAGACTATTAGCTGGATTTGTATGTAAACGTAAACAACATGAAAATGTTAAATTATGTATTCTTAAATTACATGGCAATGTGTTCACTGTAACCCAAGCCTCCACAATCTCCACTAAATTCACAAAAGCTTTGGGTGAACAAAAGAAATACATTGTGCATGTGCAGCTGACCAGTCAGCAGTAACGCATGATGACATCAGGTCGATATGTTTGTTGGCTCGGAAATGCCAAAATCTGCGAGTTTCTGAATGTTTCTGAGCACTTTGCTTAATTTATACCACAAAGAAATAAGGCAGCTTTGAAGGCAGAAGTGGGTGTAATGTAGTACTAGCAGAGTACAGCATGAAGTAGTTTGTGTTTCTAATATGATAAAATATGGAAAATTTCCAAGGGCACATTTTGTTTTCTTTTGCATGGCACCATAAACAGCTATAAAGGGAAACACGCATACAGACACTTTAAGTTGGTATAAAAATGTGCACTTACACAGATAAACTTTTTTTTTTACAGACACAGATGTAGCGGTTCTGGATCGGTAGCTGACACTACATGGGGTGTCTTTGTGGATGACAAGCTCCACTGCAGCAATTCACTTTGTGACACTTTTCTGACTCGATCCTTGTTTGTCTCACACACCCAAATCTTCTGTACCCTGCTCCTCTATCTTTCGCTGCTTCATAAACCCCCACCTCTAGATATCCCTCTCCCTTCTTCTCCTTCTATTATCATCCCCGGCTCTTTTCTACTGCCTTTTTTTCCACCGTGAAATCTAGCTGTCTCGTAAAGCCGCTTAGAACCGCCGCACCCCGGTCTCAGTCCCTTACCCCCACTTCTCCTTGTGGACCATCCCCACCCACCCTTGACCCCATTGTCTGCAGAGAAGGACACACCTTGTTATTCTCACTCTGCATCACCACCCCCTGTCATGCGTGCACACACTCACATTCATCCTCATCATTCTGCTTTCGCACCTCGATACACAAACCTCCTCTAACATTCAGGTATCTACTTTATGTGCTCACACACATACACACACACACACGCACCCCGTCCATGCTTTTTCTGGGGCCACTACTCACATTTCATCTGTAGCGATGCAGCCAAGTGTTGATGTAGCTCCTCCATTGCTTCATTCTTATCTCCCAGAAGACTTTTTTTTTTTACTTCCATGCTTCTTTCCACTGTTTTTCTCCATGACCACTTCCCCCATCCTTCCTTGCACCCCCTCAAAGAAACTCTTCACCCCCACCTCTGTTTTGCTTTTCGTCTCCCTCATGACCTCTTTAATCTAATTCATCCAGTCTATACCCATGACTGTTTCATTTCCATCTCTACCAAACCTCATCAACCTAAGCACAGTCCAGTCTAATAACATACGTTCATCTACAGATTTACGAGGAAGAGAAACAGTGGCAATACTTTGGCAAATCCACCAGCGTATTGATAGTGATAATTTAGTTTTTTTTTTTATCAACAATTTCTTCCCAATCACTGCGAAGCCTAAGCTTATACTTCTTGCTGTCTCTTCTCTTTCATCAATACACCCACTCATTTTTTTGCTTTTTGTACAAAGAGAGTTCTAAAAGTAACATGACTTTCTTTTTGGCAAACTTTCCAACTTTGTTTTTGTACAAATATTCTCATCACACTGACAATGCATCAGTTTTCTTTATAATTCAGGTGATTGAAAGAACAGTTAGAGGAGTTCCTGTAAAAATATTTGTCACAAATATCTCTAAAAGAAATAAATAGACATAATTATAAATTTGACACTTTTATTTTTATTAGCACAGATTTAAATTATACTTACCAGTAAAACTAAATACTTAAAAATCAATGTGTAGACGCTGAAGGCTCTTACAATTTGCGACTGATAGAAAGCACAGAGTGACAACAGATTGTAAGTGGTGAGTGCTAATGATTTTTCAAAATGCTGTAATCAAATTCAGAAGCTGAGACCTGGGATTGGATCAAAACATCTCGAATGAAAAATGTAAATTACTTATACATCTGGCAGAATAAGATTTAATTGTATTTTTATTCAGTAAAGATGTTTTGTTTCTAATTATAAATGAGATAATGGAATAAAGAAAACAATTTGTTTTTATTAATGTTTGATTAAAAAATGGCATATTGAGAATTATTTCAAACATTCTCAATAAAGAATAGATTTTTAAAATTAAATTAATTTTGGTTTTTCAAATTGAAGTTTTTCTCACAAGTAGTTATCCACTACGTGGTGAATTATAGACAGACTGATTTTACCGCAGAGCGCTTTTAAATTCCTGCATCGGTTGCTGGTTTGTGAGGTTTTAAACCTGCTGCAACTCAGACAATTCTGATAACTTCCCTCTCATCAGTTGATACTCTGTCATATAAATCTTCACATTATGACCACAAAGATGTGGGGTAATAAAGTAGCAACTTTTGTATTATTGCTTTTGTCCTGCCTTTACATAGCGCTATGCCTTGATGCCCTTTTAGCGTTACACATATATTATCTGTCTTCCACACATTCAGCTGGTCTTTTTTTTTCAAAGCTACGTAGCATAGGGCACACATTCTTTTGCTATGCAACAATTAGATAACAGACAGACTTTGAAGTTTACGGCCTGCACTGCACTAACCTAAATGTTTTTAAAACTAATATTTTCCCCTTGTTCTGAAAATAAAATATCTACTTCCAATTGAACAAGCATAGTTGTAAGAAAAATCCAGGAATATATAAAAGAAAAAGGCATTTTGACAGCTTGTATTTTTTTCCGAAACAACTTCATAACCTATTCTTTCTTTTGCATTTGTTACTATTTCCATGACAAGTACCCTTTCTGACTCTTGGAAAATGAGTCAAAACAAATCCTGAACAAATGAATAGGAAACAAACTCTCAGTTTTCTGTGCATTCATACATCAAACACTTTGTTTTTTATTATATGTCCACTTTGAAAACTGAAAGTTAACACAATTCTTCAAATGTGGACTTGAGATGCAACCTCAGCAGAAAATGTTGGTTTTGCAAAATGTATCTATTAGGGGAGAATAAGTTGTGAGAAAAATTAAATTTGCAGCTAGTATCTTGAAACTGTATGACTGGACAAATATCTTAGGATTACAAAAATACCCTCTTCTCATCCCTTAACATGTCCTACCTGTTTGCTCCTTTGGCCACCACTAACACACACGCATACACACGCAGTCTCTCATCTTCTCATTCTCTTTGTGTCTCACTGTCTCCATCCTCTAACAGACACACATTCTTACTTAACCTCTAAAAGTGCTACATTATTAATTGACCTGCATTGTCCGTACAGCAGAGAAAGCACTTACAGTCTTACTAGACAAAAACAATGCATTCACACAGGCACTCTTAAATGTACTCTGCCCTCACAAAAGCATAGTTTGTATGTGCAGGCTTTGAGTTGCATGCCCTCCCTTTCAAGTTGTTGTTGTTTTTTTTTTGTAAACAGCATGCATAAATTCTGTCTGATCTTATCATACATGTTAAGTGACGCCTGGGGCAACTCCCCTCGCAGGGTTTGCTATTACCCTGGTTGGGATCACAGACTGGGTCCCATGTGCAACACTTCATGTGTCTATGCTTTTGTCTGTCTCTTGTTTGATGTCAGTCTAGAATGTGTATTGAGTATCTGTATTTATATGTATTTTTCTTTGCAGAATATATGACTGATGGCACATGAACTGTTCAGTAAAAGTCATTGTTGAAACACAAATATGGCTTAGATTTGATGTCAAAAATGGCAAACAAAGGCACCATAGCGAGATGAAAATGTGTGCTAAATTATTCCAAGCAAAATGCCTAAAGAGACTGGGAATTTGGAACTTCTCAACTAGCGATAATTAATATTGATGACAGTAGCTGTTAACTAATTGCATCTATTGCTTTAGTGAAAGGAATGCTGTGTGGATCTTCATTTTGTCTTCAGGTGTACAATTTCCCTTTGCCTATTGTATTTAATTCACACAGTTATTTTAACAGTTTTGACTATGAATGAATTATCGGTTCAAACATGAGCTAATCCTCGGGTCTGTGCTCGTCTCTGTGAATTCATTCATTTGTATTTACCTGAAAGCTTGGCAATTGGCTATGGAGATTTATAATTTTAATGCCCAGTTAGAGAAACATGAGTGTGTGAATATGTGACAGATAAAGAGGTTCAAAGCGTTTTATCCTCATTGGTCACAGCTATAATCTTAAATCTTATGATTTGAAATGGAGATATTGCTGAAGTGCTTTAATTGCTTGAAGGCTTTAGTGTATGTGCTTTTTGGCCACAAGAGACTTTCGAGGCACCTGTGTTCGTATGGGTGTGTATGTGCACTCCTGCTCTACAACTGTCTATAAAAAGCTCCATTTCAGATTAATTTCTTAATTTACCTTACCTGGATTTACACACAGATCAACATTTTCTTGAGTCCACATGACCTGTGCATACACTAACAGCAATACACCCACATACGGAAAAAAACAGGAAAATAAAGAACATAAAATAAATTATTACAATATTTCTTGTCAAAGTGCATTGTGTTTTTACAAAGTCCATCAGTTTGTGCTATGATTAAGATTGCACTTTACACTTGACACCCTTTATTCATGTGTTAGACACTTAATTTGATGTAAGCAAGGCTGTAGTTGTTGGTTTGCCCTATTATGTTGAGAAAAAAACCTTGACAACTCAGTTACAAAAACATTGAAGAGTGGAAAATGGAGATGGAAACAGAAATAACAGTTTATAAGAACTTTAAAAATGTATCAAGTGGGTAAAGATGCTGCAGTTTGCATTTACTTCACAGCATTATGTCTGTGCTAACGCAGATGAATTTCACTGCTTTTTAATGAATCTGAACTGTATTCGATCTAGTTTATTTCAAACTGCTTTGACTGACCATAAAATGCATAAAAATGACACTCCTGAAAAAAAAAACTCTTAAGCCTGGTAGTAACTAAGTAATTTCAATTTGTGCTGATGGATCATATTCAAGCAGTAGGAGGAGATTCAACATGCACAAGGCAAAAACAGAGCAGACTTTTTTTTAAATGAAAACTGCATTTGGTTTAAGACTTTCACTTAAAAATAGTCATAAAAATACAAAATCTACACCTTGAAACACACAAAACCTTTGAGGTTTTATTTGTTTTATTTGAGATTCTGGCTGTAAGGAGCACACTGTGACCCTATACCCCAGTTGGCTGTAAAAAAAGGCTCCCAAATGGTTTTGGTGTACAGAAAGACCACACCTCTGATGATACACTAACTGTTTCAAACCTATACAGTTTGCAAGCTAAGCAATTGACTATTAGCTGAGCAAACAGCTCGAATAATTAAAATAAGAAAAAGGTTTAATATTCTGCACAATAAGCTCAATACAACGGAAATTGTCGTAATAATTTATAAATTTATTTTCTTTCATCCTTAAGAATATGCATTGATGTCTGCAAGATAAGTGCAAGATAAGTGCTATAAATTAAATCATTATCATTGTAAAAAATAATGCCACATTGAATAGTTTATGCTTTATTTTAAATAAAAGCAGTTGGATTGTTTTAGATTCTTTTTTTTTATCTAGATTTTAGGGTGAATACCATATTTCTCATCACGTTGAGTCAAATCATGCATTGCCTTTTCCTATGAGGTGGATGGTATCCTTATGGCCCTGCAACACAATGAATACTCTGAGGATTTTAATGTTAAGTGATCTCATCATACAATACTAGGATAATAACTGATAAGCCACTCTGTCTCAAACAAACATATATAAGGAAAAGCAAGAGTCTGAAGCAGACAAAAACACAGCATACAAGCCTGGTCACTAAAGAACAGCCGGTCTGATTGACAGACGGGTCAGCCAGGGTGATCTAATGTCCTCACTTTCACCTCATTTCTCCGTCTCCTTCTTTCTTTCCCCTCTGAGACTGATGGAGAACTCCCTTAAATATAAATCAGTGGAATCGCACCCAATCAGAAGTCCACCCCCCCACCCCCAATCTCATCAATCACCAAACACAACCTGCCCACCACTCTGTCTTCATCTGTCCACTTGTCTTCTTTTTCTACCATCATGCTGTAGGGTATTTTTAGAGCATTTCTTTTCATGGTTAAGAACTGCAACCACTACAGGTTAAAACTCCAATGCAGCATTGATAAAAAGTGCAAAAAGGGGGTTACATAACTGCTGAAAGCCAAGGACCAAGCAACCAGTGGGAATGTTGCTGTCATGCATGTCTCTATGTTAGGAGCAACTCTGTAATAACTTGTGATAGAAATTCATTTGATGGGAAGTGAATGGATACTGCTGGTCCAAACATTGGGGATGTGGGGATTTCATGTAGACCTGTTTAAGCTATTTTTTTTTCTCTGCAGTGAAAATAGAATAATGAAACTCAACAGAAAGTGAAAAGGTGATCCTTAATTATGCATTTGAAAAGAGAAAATTATTTAAGAGCTGTCCTTGCTGTTTGCATAAAAAGTCATTATTTAAAAAAAATGTACAATATCTATTAAAATGACTTTAGTCATATGTTATCATGGGCCTGATGATAATGGCTTTGTGCATTATTACATTAGACTGAGCAATTATTACTGCCCTGATTGGTATGGTTGGATTTTAGCTTCAGCTCAAGTCTAATAAATCCAAAAAGTGATTGCAGGATTTGAAAATGACTTCCCAGAACAGTCGGGACACAATGTTTAAACAGTGTTAAGGTCCTGAATTACTCATTGTGATTATCAAATCTCTTTAATACCCAGTTTCTTTCCTCACAGGCACACAACAAAAATGCTTAAGAGCTGGTTATCACACTTTATCCCATTTTAAGATTCAGCAGATTTTAACCCCAGCCTGTTATATTTCTTTCCTTACTTCTCTGCCTTCTTTTTCCTCCTTCTCCCTTGTAGCAGTGGAAAAGGTGATGCTGATTCATGAACTGTAGATATGCGAGCACATACACACACACATACACCCCCCCACACGCAAACATACACACACACACAGTCATGTTGCTGGAGACAAGGACAGAAAACAGCAGGAGAGAGGTGATCGCTGCAGGCAGTAGGTAGTTAGCTACACATTATCTTGGCTGCACAGCAGGAGTTTTCTCACTGTTTCAATGTTTACTGAAAAATCTTTTCATTATAAATCTCTAAAAACTTTCTTGGAAAATTAGATAAATCCAAAGTTAAACTGTTGCATTATACATTCAGCAAATTAGCAAAAAGTCTAACATCATTTTAGGTACAACTTGCCCTCACATCAGCAGTCAGTGCTAGAGATCACTGGTATGGCATGGAAAAAAATAATAATTTTAATCTTTTCTGAACATGGTGGAGAAGAAAAATGGGTTGCTGCAGTAATACGTAATAGCAGACAGCAGGAAACAATGATAAAGTACTTGCAAATGTATATGAAGAGACATCTGCTGAAGCAAAACTTTAGCAACACCACCCTATAAAGCATGAACAAAAAAGGGCATCTGCAAGGGTAACTTGCAACTTTTCTTGCAAGTTCCCCTTATGTAACTTGTAAGAAAACTTAATGTTAATTGTTTGTTCTTAGATAATTAAAGACCTCAGAAAAGCTGCATGCTTAGCTAGACTTTTAAAATACTTGCATTTTAATCCTTAAATTGCAGCTGAAGTAAGCTACCTTTCCTGATGTTGACACCAAATCATATGATTCCTTGGTAAATGTTACAGTGACAGTTATGCTCCAGGAAGGGGCAGTTTATTTCCAGTCATAACAACCTGGGCTGCGCCAAGCCTTCGGGGAATAACTGCAGTGGATTCTATACAAATTGAGCAATTAAAAAAAGAAGTTTTAACAATGATGCAATATTTTTTATGAATGCAGTGGCTATAATTTCTTAGAAAAAAGTTAATTCCCTATACCTGCAATGAATGAATAGACTTTTATACAGTACCGAGTGTACATTTAGTGCCCTTGTATACAGGAACTGTAATTTAGAGAAACATTTTACCAAACAGATTATGCAAAGCACTGGTTTTCAAACTTGTATGACAAGTATCACCAAGTGTTAAAATGACTGCCACACTGTTTTCTTTTATTACCTGTGTTCTGGAGTAGGGTTGCAAAATACCATACAAACACAATGTTATACAACTTTTTATAATTGTTCCACTGGAGCTTGTTCTTCAGCTCCTTCCTATATGCCTCGTTATTGTCTCTAACCAACTGGCACAGTGCATCCCAGTCTGTAGCCCCAAAGTAACCATCCAGAGATTCTTCAGCTCACAACTGGACACTGTTTACAAAACAGATGATCCCTAAAGGGAATTGGCTGCACTTATTTTAGGGTATCAGAGTAAATGTGGTTGAATTCAACTGCATGCCACACTTCAGACTTTTATATTTGCAAACACGTTAAAAATCTATGTATCCTCCCTTCAATATTTCTTTAAGCGTATCAATCAATCAATCAGTTAACTAATGTCATCATTACTAAGTAGATGAACTGTATTAAACCCACTTCTACTAAATAATTATATTTCCAACTTATTTGCTGCATACTCATTGAGTTATGTGTCAGTGATGTAATTGAAGGAGCAAGAGCAAAGCGTAAGGCTCTGGGGATGCTTTGCTTCATCTGGCACAGGGCCCCTGCATCATTTGAAGAGAAATTTGATTTAATCAGAAAGCAGAAAATGTTGGGAGAAAATGTCATCCCTTTGTGAGAAAACTGATGCTTGGGCATTATTTAACTTTCTAATATGATAATGATCTCAAGTATTTCTCAAAGTTTAGCAAGGCTTAGTTTCAAAAATGCCCTGGATATCATAGTCGCCTGACTTCAGCGTCTTTGAAAATCCCTGGTGGGATGTGTATAGGTGGTTGCAGTTTGTAATTCCAAGAATATTGGTAGATGGGAGGCTTTTGCCCATGATATCAGACAAATAATTATGTTTGTTGCAGATTGCAGCAGCAAAATGGGAGATCTAAGTCTGGGAACCTCAGTTCCAGGCCTCAAGAGTTAATGTCCTGTAACTTTTAGATGCGTCTCTGCTTCATCACATCTGAATTAAGTAAACAGGTTATTAGAGGGAGTCTAGAGAACCTGACTGCACACTGAGGAGGTAATTCAGCCATTTGATGAGTTGTGTTGGATCAGAGACACATCTAAAATCAGGTGAATTGCATATTTTCAGCCCTTGTTGTAGTCAATAGAAGTGGCACTTTTACTGTGTAGAAACTATTCAAAACATTAATTTATTGACAAATAGTTAGTCATTTCAATTATAATTATTTTATTGTATTTATTACAAACAGGTGCTAATTAGCTGATTTTGCCATTAAACTTCACTTATACTAGTGGTTGAACAATTTTAGGTGCAACTTTGACAAGCATGCAAATACAGGTTTCCATACTAATTATTTGAAAAATGCTTCACTTTAAAGTGAAGTAAATTGTATTTTTTTTTTTTTTACACACAATCACATTTTGAACTTACTATGCAGCACCGCATACATTCACATACAAGCAGTGACACCCAAACTAACTCGGCCCATTTAGTGATTCACAGGAGAGCACTAAGTGCCTCTTACTTGAATTTTGACATTGGCTCTCATTACAAAACGTTTGTCACAAGCGAGCTAAAACCGTCAGTGAATCATCTTCATCCTGTGAAGAATTTCATTTTCTCTCATGTGCACAATCACACTTCCAATTAACCATCACAAAGATTTTTGTGTGTCTTTTTTTCAGGCCTGTGTCAGTGGGCGTTGGGTGGTTGTAAGCATTTTAGTGGACAAGATTGCACTGCAAAGCAGGCGGTGCAAAGACCGAGCAGTAGCAGCGTTAGAAATTAGTGCTGACCTCCATATCCCATATCCAAGTCAATACTCATGTCAGTGTGATGTACAGATGCCAAAGGTACCTTAGTAAATGTATTTCCCTGATTCAGTAAATTAGTTAACTTACATCACAGCTGAATGGTGGTTTTCAGCATGACTCAAAACTCTTGACTAGGGTGTCTATTAAAACTGCAGCATAAGACTGTGCCTTGGTCATCAATTAACAAATTGGCATATTGATTGGTTCAACTATATTCCACTGAAACTGATACATTGCACTTCCTTGCATCATGTGGAATCCCCCATTACACAAAAGTATTGCTCCAAGAAATTATTCCACAATGTTCTGTGAAGTCAACAAAGAACTGTGCGAAACTGCAAAAGTATGATGAAATGTTGATGATGACACGGACAGTTCTATATATATGTTTCATTTATGCTTTTTCTGTTTTTCTCTGCTCAAAATAAATCCACATGGGAATGCAGTCATCAGTGAGCTAATGACGCTACTAGAGCATTATGGATGTACATCAGTCAGATCACTTTTGCTTCCTTTCACTTTAGCTTCTTTACTGAAATTTGCATCCCTACATCATCTAATAATTCCCACATAATGTACATATCCAAAACAAATAATTCTCTAAAACTGTCATGGCATCAGATTCTGCAAGTTTGAACACAGATGGTATGGGCATCTCCCCCTCAGCAAGATTACATAACGACAGACTTCAACCGGATTTCACTTTATGAAACACACATCACAATTAAAATGCTGAAGGGGGAACACTTCAACAGTAAATGAGTGGAAATATGTTGAATCAACGCTAATTAATTTTGTATTAATACTTCCTGTTGAGTGCAAAGGCATTATGCGACACACATCAAATAAAAAGTAACATAACGCTTCAAAAAAAGAGACCATCTGTTGGAGCAAGTG
The DNA here is from genome assembly GCA_903067065.1 of Brachyrhaphis terrabensis. Classification (NCBI taxonomy): domain Eukaryota; kingdom Metazoa; phylum Chordata; class Actinopteri; order Cyprinodontiformes; family Poeciliidae; genus Brachyrhaphis; species Brachyrhaphis terrabensis. Next base: position 14,893 of record CAEGAG010125203.1, on the reverse strand, counting down.
TAGCATTGCATTAGCGGTTTAGGGTTAGGAAACATGCTATAGCTGGCAGGCTGTAATTCAGGATAATCAGCTAGAAGTGAGGTGCTGACATCATGGGTCCTAAACAATGTGTTGTAGTCATTAAAGCCAGTGAGTGAAAGACATCTTCAAGTGCCAGAATGGTGTGATTTATAAGGAAGTGGAACTTGGGAAATCTATCTTCCTCTTGGTCATTGTCCTCAGGAACAATTTATCAATCCCGATGAGACCTCAACAACAGGTTGTTAAACAATATTCCATACTTTGAACACCTCACAGAACGCTATTCAATCCATCATCCAAAAATAAAAACTGTATGGTCCAGCTGCAAAATCACCAAAACCTGTTTAGGGTTACAGGAAAACAACGTTAAACATACAACTGGACAAGAACAGAACAGTTTAGATCAAGGGTCTTAAATTCCAGTTCTTCAGGACTTGTGTCCTTCATTCGCTACTATGGCAAACATAAATCAACTATCTATTAAATGCTTTCTTTGCATTTATTAAAGCTTTTACTGTAATGAATATTTAAAAAAAAAAAAACTGTAAACAGCATTAATCTTGACAGAGATTGAAATGAACCAAGTGACTCCCTTAATATTGTGATGTCAGTACAGATGGTGGAGGTTACAGAAAGAAGACACTCCACGACAAGCAGTGGTTAGGTCCCTTACTTCTTAATACTTCATTGCACACACACACACGCACACGCTCACGCACACACTTGGAGATCAGCTGACACACTGGAGTTTTATTCATATGTTTCTGGGACAATGTTAACCTCAGTAGAGTTGGGGACATAGTTCCAATGTAGTTCCAATGCTACTGGAGCCATCTCTTCTCTTCTGTAGTGTCACCTTCTCTCTTCAGATTCTTATTTGCTTCAAAAACCTGTTTGTTTATTTATTCATTTATTTATTTATTTATTTATTTATTTAATTGTTTATTAATTTTAAACAGAATAAATTCAACATTTTGTACAGTCAACATCTCTGCTGGACGACAGGAAATGAATTACAGTCTACCAACATGCCAACTTTCCAAGCATTACTGATCTTTATTAAAAATACTACTTTCTAAGAGAGAGCCTCAAATTAAATAAAAAAGGGCAGGTTAAAGACTTTCCTCCTTCCATTTTCTCCTTTTTCCTCCACCCCGCTTCTTCTTGGGCGTTCTTGGCCCAAAGGAGCAGAAGGTGACAGATGCACACTGTACCTGCTGCTCTCCCCTCTAACCTTCCCTCCTGCACTCCTTCCTCTTGAGTCCTGACTCTCTCCTTTTTCCCTCCATTTCCTGCGAAGAAGCTCTCTGGCTTGCTGCACTCCCCCTGCTACTCTCTCTACCCTTCCTGTACACCTCCTTGCTCTGCCAGTTTTCTTTTCTTGCTCCTCCTTCCCTCTCCTCATTCATCCTTCTGCTGTCCTCTATTTCTCTTTACTATGATTTTCACCTGACATTTCACCGTGCAAACACCAACACGTGCATCAAAAGCATTAGTGTGACAGATGCACTGCTTGCTCTTGCCACCTGTCCCAGCATCTTTCTACTCTGCTTTGTTGATTCCTCCCCACTTCCCCCCATACTGTAGCTGTGATACCTGAGTACAACCTTAATGACATACACAAATTTTTGCACACACAGTCACAAGCATGGACACAGGAGTGGCGCACACATCCAAACAAACTGCCTCGCAGCTCTGCAGGGGTTCAGGTTGACAGGTGTACTTTCCCCTTCACCCAACACTCTCTTCCTCCCTCAGTCTGTCTCATCTCATCTACAACAGAGTCACACATGTACACGTCCCCCCCCGTTAAGGGGCTCAGCAGGTACAGAGGCATCTGTATGCCCAACCTTACTCATGGATTTTTTATGCTACACAGCTGCATTGGACCAGGCTGCACAGCTGTAGGTAGGCAGTGCAAAGCTGCTCTGTTCAGGTAACATTTGCACTGTAAACATATAAGAGATACAACATTTTGTGTTATTATTTACAAGAGATTTATGCATGCGTTTAATTTTATTTAATTTGGTAGAAAGATATTTTTTATTTTAACGTTTTCAACTACATTTCATTTTTGGTCATTTAAAGAAAAAAAGACTGTCTGAAGCTGCCACTTTTCTTTCAAAAAGGCCTTAAACAATTATTCACACACTTATACAGACAATAATAATAAAAATTTTTTTGCAGAGTTCAAATTGAAAATAAATCATATGATAACTGCACGTTTCAAGTACTGACAAAAATGATTAATTTATGGCTCTTTTACTGGGGCATGTTAACACATCAGTATGCTTCGATCTAAACCGTTGCATCATAGTTGTGGCTGTATGTTTGGGATTATCTTGCTCGAAGGTGATCCACACGCACAGCTAAAAGTTATTCAAATTGGATGGAGATAATATAAGATCAGCAATTATCAAGTTTTGCCACAGATTCTAAATTGTATTAATTTCTACACTTTCACTGAGTGAACTAACGCATGACAATGATTTCATCTGACTCTTTCTATTTCAGCTTCTACTGTACGTTCAGAGTCATTGTGCTCCACTCTCAAGTCATTTGCAGGATCTAACAGGTTTGTTAGAGGATCTAACTTCCCTGTATTTAACTGCATTATTTTCCCCATTAACTAAGACCAGCTTCCCTGTCATCGCTGAAGAAAGTCCCAGCATAATGCCACTATGCTGGCTTTATGCTAAATAAACACTTTCGCGTCACCATGCGGAAGTGTTTATTTAGGATCATTGCAGTGTTACTTTTCATCTACACACAGAGTTTGATGTAGGTTTGAATGATTCCGTCTTATTTTACATTTAGCCTCAGTGACTTGTTTCACATGTTTGCTGTTTTCTTTGTGACAGTTTTCTATATTGATTAGATTTTTGGGAGTGCACAACTTCCTGTTCTCTCAACAGATTCTCTGAGCTGAGCTGCGGACTTCAGCAGCTCCTCCAGAGAAACCATGGATCTCTTAGTTTATTCTCTGAATATTTTTTTTTCTGCCCGGACTCTCAGTTCAGCTGGACAACCATGGCTTGGAAGTTTCTGTGGGGCCTGATCAGCTGTAATTAAACTAAGACTCAAATAAACACCGGTGGACTTTATTTAGTAATTTGATGACTTCTGGAGGCAAGTTTCTGCATTGGCTTTTATTTAGGAGTATCAGAGTAAAGTGGATGGAATACAAATGTATGCCACATTCTTAAGTTCTTGTTGTATTGTTTTATTTGAAAAGTTGTGTAGTAGATCACAAATAAATATAATGCAGAGCTCAATTTGTTTTAGTGATTAACCCTGGTGCTTTCAGTGCAAAGCCAAAAACCAGCTTGTGATCAGAAGAGAGGCAAAAGAGATATATTCTAACTTTTTTTTTTTACAAGTAAAAGAAGTCTAAGTCCAGTGGTTTTATATAGAAAGGATAAATAATGAAGATTAATAAGAATGCTCAATGCAGTTGATGTATTTTTGAGCGTATCTTATTCACTTCTCATGTATTGTGATCTGCCCTTCTTCTTTCTCCTTTTTGGTTGCTATATCACCAGGACAGAGTGGGAAAAAGAATTACACGTCTTCTACATGCCACTTCACGTTAAATTGGAACAGACATGGCCAGTTAAACCAGGGCAGCTCTGGAGACTGGTGTGGAGTTCGAATAAGTTTTATTAAATACAGCCTCACTGCCATATAGCTTTCTGACTGCACTTAAAATAGACGTTTTGCTTGCCTTTGCAGTGCTCTCCAAGGAAATAAAATAATATAAAGAAGTGCAGACTGAAGTAATTAAACACTACTGTACAATCATAAACTCAGAAAAATACATAGGATATCTGGAGCAAATACAAAATATTTTGACAATAGTAAGATAACAATTGATTTATATAAACACAGAAAAAGTGAATTATATTAATCCAGGAAATGTTATAAACGTCTGTAATGTGAGAGTGTATAAAACGGGATGGGGGCTGTTCACATATTAATAGTCTTATGTCATGGAAAAGTCAGGAAATTGACACTCCTGATGTTTTTAACCTTAAATAATCACAACCCGTCTTGTTATTGTTTTTTTATAGAAGAGGTGTCATTTTAAAGCACACTTTTTTGAAACAAAAAGAGCCTTTTGGTGTTGCCCACTGAGACAGAAAGTCAGTATAAAGACAAACCATATGTTATGTCACAGTCTGTAAGTCTCATATGGTGATCACAGAACAGGCTGTTTTGTTGAAGAGAGGGTATAATGTATTTTTCAGGCACATTGTGCCATTTTAAACCACAATTAAGTAACTATGTTATCTTCAGTTATGAAAATCCTCTATATATCTGTTGTCGGCAGCTGCGTGGGTGTAAGAGCTAAAGTAACTCATAATATAACTTGGCTACTTTTGAAATCAAGTAATCAGTAAGTGAAATTTACTCAGTGATCAGTACTTGGATTACTTTTTCAACGTGGCAGAGTATTGTATGAGAAGGCGCTAAGGCACACCGAAAGATTAGCTCACACTATAAGCGTCATGATACGGGCCACAGGATGGCTGTTTTTACTCAGTTTGTTGATGTCAAATGAACAGTCCAGCAGTTCCCTGGTTATCTTTAGAAATCATAAATTTAGATTATAAACTCAAATTTAAACTGGTATTTGTCTTTGATGGGCCTATATTTGTTTTTTCAGTTGCAACCTCATCTTTCTTTAGTAACTTTTGGAAACCTGTGCTCACATGTTCTTTTATTTGTTTTTCACATATTTATGAGTTTGGGCGTATAACTGAATACATCTATCATGGGTTAGAATGCCTTAACACAACTGAAAATCATTGATATATGCTCTCTAATGAATGTTGTCAGTCCATTGACATTATATGCCTTTTGCCAATATGTCAACATGAAGCAAAGACCTTAGAAATGTAGAAAAAAAATTGCAACAGGAAATTAAAAAACCTTTATCACAGTAGTGCAACACTCAGATATGAAAAAGTGTTTAGCATCTCTTAATAGCTGCAATAATCTGGTTATTAGACCAGATCTTTTTCAATAGGTAGTAAAAGCTATTTTGACAATGCCAAGAAACCAACACTACAGATTTGTAGTAGCTGAAAAAAAGCTATAACAGACTTAACGTAACAGTCAATCCAAATCCACACAGACAGTTAGAAAATAGAGACATGCTGCACCTTTAAAACAACAAATGCCTTCATGGCATTAATCACAAAAAAAAATAATCTAGATGAAAGTAAAATTAGCAGTGACACGAAAAATGGATGATTATAACCAAGTGGACTATATCTAAGTATAATAGTCATCCAGATATATTATAAAGTTGATCAAACCTGACACCCTAAGCCACTAGAAGAAAATGTCACTAATTGTACCATCTACTTAAAAAAATAAAATACAAAACAACATGGCACATGATTTACAGATGGAAGTCAGAATTTCAATAGGTAGCAAGTTAATGTGAAAGACATAAAAATTATTTACATTTGGCTTGAATAAAAGACTGCAGATTGTGTTCTTGTACAAAATATTTTATTTGGTCATAGCAACCACAGGGAATACTCTCAAAGAAGGAAAATAATTAAGTGATAATAACTATAAGACCATGTTAATGAGCTAAATGTTTGTTCTACTATGAATGCTTTTGAATGTCTGTTTACGGTCTGGGAAAAGACCGCACTTTATGGTCAGGGCTGAAAATTCAGTCACCAAAAACTTCTGGATAAATCCCTGGCCTAGAAACCAAGAAAGCTATAAGATTTGTGATATGGGTGAAAAAGACCTCCAGCCATGAAGAACTGAAAAGAACTTAAAGCTGGTATGATAACTATTGATTCAACATATAATCTGCTTCCAGCAGCAGAAGGAGGAAGAGTTTCTAAAAGAAACTCTGTGAAGTTAAAAGACCTTTAACTTTTCAGGGAAAAGACAAAACTGACTCTTGTGGCCAGCCACCCGTGAGGGTGACATTGGGGAGGCTGAATGCAAATCCTTTGCTGGTCTGCCTAGTAATGTAAAGATGATGCTAACTGTGGCATTTGTGCATGTGTGAGGGGAAGGGGAGATTCTGAATGCAGTGGTTGTCAATACCAACCTCTAACAGGGAATATGTCCCTGATCAAGCCGTACAGCCACTCCAGAACAGGAGGAGCCATATTGTGTGCTTGCTTACCAATGCACAACTTGTACGGAAAGCATATCTTCCCACAACCAAGGTGTAAGGGGATCTCTTTTGGTGGCCTCAGGATCACGTCTCTGCTTTTTAGCAGATGATGCGGTCCTATTGGCTTCATTAGATCGTGATCTACAACTTTCACTGAGCAGTTTGCAGCCAAGCCGCCCCCGCAATCTGATCCCGGATAAGTGGAAGATAATGGATGAACGGATAATAAGGGATTTTTAAAGCACCAGCATAAATGGCAAGATTGAAAACATTGTGACAGCAGCTTAAGACTGAACTGCTAAGCAACAAGCACTGGGGACTTCTTTGGTGTAAAACAAAGGAGAACTATGCGGAAATGTGTATCTTAAACCTTTGAAACAAAAAACTTGTGGCCTCTGCCATAACACTAGAAATGATCTCTCACGAGGTCCAAAAGATCCAGTAAATCAAATCACTAAAACACCTGAATCCAATAAAAAACCTGGTTGAAGAGAAACGAACAGAAGAAAGTTCCCAGGAATTTGGATGGACCTAGATCTTCCAGATTTCTGGGTTCTCTCTCTGGATAATAGAGAAACAAAAAGAAATGGGTTAAGCCTCATCTGTCTGTGTGCTCAAACCTTTGAAATGTTATAGAAGAATAAGTGTCTTCTCAATGGCAAAGGGGTTTGGATAAAGTACTCACATTCAAGTTGCTAATGTGAAATAAAGTAGCAAGAGTTTTTTGTAACTTATTTTAAAAAGGAAATATTATGCAAATTCAACCTTTTCAAACGTTACATCATGTTATAATGTTTCCTCATCAAACAGATCCGCAGCGTTGCTTTAACACATTCCTTTTTGAGAAATTTCAATTAGTCATATGGCTGTGATGGAAAGTTAAATCTCTTCTAATTTGTTTTTGATATGTACAACATTTTAATGGCACTATGTGGTTTGGAATTACATAATAACCCCCTTTAAAATATGTTTTGATATGTATATCTCAGAGAAAAAACAAAAATAAACTTGGTAGTCAATTAGCAAGACAGTGGTACTCATAAACTGTGTAAGTAATAATCTACAAAAATGCTTATGCTTTAAACTATGGATATTGTTTATTCCTGAAAAAAATTCTACCCTAAATACATTTCAAAGGTTCATCAAAACCAGCATACAGAAGCAGCTCAGACAGAAAACATTCAACTACTCCAACCCAAGCAAAAAATAAACCAAGGACAAGAAATAAGTCAAACTACTTCATGTGAAAGCACAACAGCACTCACACTCGTGTCAAAGAAGCTTTACTTCAACTACAAATAAGCTAATATTTATACAGAGGGTAGAGAGCTGATAGATAGGAAGGTTACGTTTTCTGTATGCATGAAAGCAAAGCTTATAAATCTGCCCTGCATGGACTGCAATGACTAGAGCATCACTACATTGTGTGTGTGGACTAGGAAATGAGTGTCTCATTTCCCAGTGTGCTGACAGCGACACTTAGATTCACTCATACAGTGGTATCGTTCTTCATTAGATAAATATATATAATACAGGACGTGATGCATAGCAAATCCATTTCCGAGGATTTTTGATATGAACGGGTACAGTCAAGTGTCTGTATAGACGGGTCATGCATTAGAAAAGGAGCATCTTTTTTCCATCCTGAAGAAAGGCTGACAATAGCAGGCTTGATAGAAGTCACAGCTCCGCTCGAGGGACGAATGACAATAACATCACAGAGTGTGTAGGTGGAAAATGTGTGTACTTGTCTATGCAAAGAGGCGTTGGTAACACAGTGCCATTTGTCATAGCTGTAGGGTGATGGCACAGTCACGGCGGCAGCAGAGGTCTCACACATCATCTGTGACCTTTAGATGGCACATAAAATGTGCGCAAAAAATAAATATAAAGCCACATGCAGGTGATAAAGTAATTACATTTCAATCATCTGTAATTTAAAAGAAAGTGTTTTTTGAGTGCAGAAGTTGACAACAGCTTTAAAGAAAGCCCACTCATTAAAGAGGATGGTCACTATTTTGGGGTATATTGTACGGCCAGAGCCAGCTATATTAAATGTATTAATAAATATTGGATTGCAACATTGGCACTGAATGTTGTTACATAAATGTTAAAGAAATGATACCAGCACTGTCATATGTTTTCACAATGTAAAGCACTGTGAACTGCCATATTGCTGAAATGTGCCATACAAATAAACTTGATTGATTGATTGATTGATTGAAGTGATTTGTTGACTCAATTGCTCTGGTAGAGGTGTGACAAATGTTTCACTCTTTTATCTTGACATTTGAGACCCAGCTTTTGTATTCACTCAGATTATCCTGGATGTTCCAATTACTTTGGTAATCTGAAACACAACTGTGAAAAATAGCAGAATAAATCTAATAAAGGGCAAGTAGCTTTTCACAGCACTCTTGTTTTCCTTCACCTTCACAATGGCGCTCTATGTACTGTTTATTTGATAAAAGCCTAAGAAAATATATGAAGTTAAAAGGAATTTCTATTCTAAGCCTTATGGCTTAAGAATGAAATAATGGGACAAAACATTTAAGGGGTAGGAAGAGTTTTGCAAGGTACTGTAGTGACATAGTACAGAAAAAACCCTTCTTTTGTTGTCTCACATCTTTGAATACTTTTGGTCTTCTTTCTTCCTCCTCCGTCTATCCTCCTCCCGTAGCCCCCGTTCTCTCACTGTCACCTCTACCTGTGTCGGACACTCTCTGAGTTGCCAATTCTCTATTCCCTGCCCCTGTCTTTGCAGTGCTATAAATTTGCATTTAAACACTGTGCCTATTCACTTGGTTACAATGACACCAAAGCTCCCCTGATCTAGTCTGAACACAACCATCTGCAAAGAAAGAAGGAAGAGTTTTTTTTTTTTTTTTTGTTTTTTTTTTACAGAGTTGTGTACGTACATGCTTGCAAACACAAAGGAAAGGGGGACACACACACCTTGGCTTTGATTAAATGTGTAAACAGTGATATAAAAGTAATATAAGGTTTGTGTGTAATGATGACAGACCAGAAGCATCGAGGACACACTTGTACAAAGGCGCGTACACCCTGAAACATGCAGCATTTTGCTCAGAGTAGTTGGTAAACAGTGATGTGCGTCTGAAAGGGATAGAGTGTCAACGAGATGTCAGCACAGCACGGCTGAAACGTCAGTCAAGGCAAACAACGGCTCTGTGTGCTTCACTGTGTGTGGGGGGGTGCACGCGTGTGGGGGTGTGTCTGCTGGCTGAATAAGTGTGTGTGTGCATGTCCATGAGCTGTCCCCTCAGGAAGGGATGCCAGTCAGCATCTAAGCAGAGGAGGAGAGCAAATGAAATATTGATCTCTGATAGGACATGAAGTACTGTGTCGACGGCTGCTCCTTGTTTCAGCATGTGTGTGTGTGATTCTGTGAGTTTATCATCTTCTCCCACACACAAATCCAGATAACTAATGCTCATGAGTCATAAATGCAGTCAATGATGACAAAATGTGACAGCATGCTGTACGTCCCTTGTCTTGGTCATTGTAACACCTGCAGGGAGATTCACGGCAAAGTGCCTCATTAAACCACTGTGTGACAGAACAACAGATGTCCATTTGCAAGTTAATATGACAAAGAAATCATAAACATGATCAATGAGCTGTTTATTTAAAAGTTTATGAATTGTACAGAAGTCAGACTATTAAAAAAATTGTATTGATGAAGATAAAACCAACAGTGATGGTAAAGAAGTTTAACAGCAATTGTATATCTGTCAGTTGTTATGTTTTTTGTGAAAATGAAAGAAATAATTATTCTTAAAATTTAGCCATCAAATAAATAGGAAGCCATCTGCTTTGTGGTGGATACTTTAGTATGTCAAAATATGAACATTTGCGTTTCTGTAGGTACATAACAATTTTTCTTTACTATTTTTACACACATTACCACAAAGTTTTGCACTGATTTGTTTATATATTGAATAAAGACATTGGTTCCCTGCATGAGGAGGTAGGATCACAACTCAGCTAAATGACATTATTGTGTCTTGGGCAGTGAGGTCCCGTTAGCACCCATTACACAGACTACACTTTTTTTTTGCGGGGTTTTTTGAAATCATTGAGAAATAAGATGTTTTAAAATTTAACATGTACGTGCCCACTCACAGAAGGCTACTACTATTTTTTTTGTTCCACATTCAAAATGTTTCAGATCAAACACATTTTAATCTCAAGTTCAATAGGTAGAGACTGCTTGAGTAAACACAAAATTAAGATTTACAATTATAATCTAATTTTCTTAAGGAAAAAAAAAAAACCCATACCAGACTAAGTCAATTTTCTCTTTGTTAAGTTAGGATCACTGACCTTAACTGAGGCCTGCAGTGCTTTAGATGTTCTGGTTTGTTTGAGACCTCCTGGGTGACTTGCGATATGAAATTGGAGTAATTTGCTAAGCCCACCAATTGTTTACCTTTGTTTAAAGTATTCTGTACTTGCAGATGATGACTCTCAGTTTTATTTACTGGAATCTCAGAGCTTTGGAAATTAATTAGAGACCCTTAATATATTGATGGATGTAAATATCCTTTTCTTATTTTCTCTTGAATTTCCTTGGACACTTTCCCATTAGTTCCAGAGAAAAGGAACCCTTTGTGCTTCATCATACAAAGAAATTTTGAACAATTTCCTTGGAGAGGTTTGGGGGCTTCCCCTGCCAGATCCAGCATGATTGCTCAACATAGCACAAACCAAGATCCATTAAAACTATGTTTATGTCTGTTCTGCACAGAGTCCTAATGTCTACCTGACAGAACACCTTTGGGATAAATTACAGTAGAGACTGAGAGTTGGACCTTCCCTTCCAACATTAGTGTCTGATTTCAAAAATTTGTCTTAGGAAGAATGGTCAAAAATTTCAATAAACAGAGCTAAACCTTGTGGAAAGCTTTCCTCAAGAGCTGACACTGCTAAGGGCTCTGCATGGTGGGACTGAACTACAGAAATTGGATCACACAGGCACAGTTGCATGACATAAATTGCCTCACTTTGTTCTCAACCTCATGTTGTTTGCCCCTTTTTATCACAACCCCTTTGGCAAACTTTTTACCCCCCTCTGCTTGCAAAACCATTGTATGATTGGTCAGAATTTTGTGAGTGCATTTCTTTTTATTTTTTTGTAGTTTTTTTTATATGTGTGGAAAACAGACCCTTACATTCTTGATAATAATAAACCTAAAGCTTCTGATTGTACTGATTCTAGATGTTTGTGCTACTTCTCTATTAAAAGGTTAGCTCTGAAGGGGTGTAATAATTTAATTTAGTATTTAGGCCCAAGCGGAGAAAGTGCAGAAAAAGCCTATTATAATTTTTTTTTTTATATATATATTTTTTTTTTGTTATTAATAAAAACAAATGTTTCTGAGTGAAAAATAAAATGATGTCATGCAAAACTTGGTTGCTGAAAAAGCCTGTATCTTTTTTTTTTTTTTTGCTCCGTTTACAGCACTTGATAAATACTTTTATACTTTCTGTGAAATTTTCATTGGGGCTAAAATATCTTCTCTCTGCTTTATTTATGTATGTAGTTAAAATTCTATCAGACATATGTATTATTCAGACGCAGGATGTACAGTTTTGAAGCACCTTTAGCCTGAAGCAAAGAGCTGGACTGACCAAGCAGAGAAGTGTCCTTTACTGAATATCCCCAGGCGCACATTGTTACAAAGGGCCATCCAAACTGACCTTGACTTTAAGGCTTAGCTCAAGTTGGGATCAGGAATTCATTTACTGTCTTAAAACACATGCTCATAAAACCCATTACTTCATAAACTGTGGGGACATCTACCAGAGAGGAAATCTATATTCTGGACTCAAAAGCACTGCAAAGCAATCAAAGCCTTGACCTTTAAAGCTCTGAGTCTTTCAAACATCTTCCTACAGCCTCACTTTGATCCATTGATTATATTTGCAAATATACAAGTTAAGTTAATTAAATGGACCAAGACTATTAAGGTTAATAGAGGCAAGACAAACAAATTCTATATGGTATTTTCAGAGGCTCTAAGGGCAGAAGTTTAAGGGAAGGTGGCTATTTGTCAGCACCACACACATTTTTGCTGTCTGAGCAAAGACAGGTTTGTACACATGGCACAAACGAATAAAGAATAAATTAAAAATTTGTTTGCCCTAGCAGCACAGAGAGTCATAAGGCTCTCTGTACTCAGCCTTCTCATCATCACTTTCAAAGGTTAAAGATAGTGTCCATCACTTTGTGAGTGCCTATGACCGTGTGCATTTGTGTGTCAAACTCTCTCAGCTGGCTCATCATTGCTTTTAGAGGTTGAAGAGACATTCTGTATTGGCACATGTTTGTGTGAGTCTTCATTTGAGCATGTGTGTGACACAGGTCTGCTCTGTATTCATGTCTCGTGCTGATTGCTCTAAATGAATCTTGCTGCAGCCTCCTGAGAGGGAAGGAGAAAGAAAAGGGAGAGAAGAAAGACAGAAAAGAGTTAAGGGGAAGGATGCATAGATGAAAGCAGAGGAGGGGGAAGGGCGGATTAGACGAGGTGCACGAGGACCGCAAAAGTGCATGTGAGGGGGATTTTTTTTCCTACGTCCTCAATCAGGTGCAATGCGGAGAAGGTGTTAAGATCTGCTGAATTTGCTTACCCATAAGCCTTGGAAAGTCAGTGCGAATAGGTCACTGCTTCAGTAGAGGTAGGAAGTGCAGGGAAGGAAGCCAAATGCAGAAAAAAAAAACTTTTAATTCTCTTAAACCTTTTCATCAGATAAAAACCTATAGGGTGTTTGGAGCATTAGCAATTAACTGCTTATTAAGATAGCAGTTCTTCGTACAGTACAAACATTTCTGTCTCCTACAATGTTAAATCATTGTCAGTCATTGTGAAGGTCCCCATGGGATCATTTATCCCTTTTAAATCCTTTCTAATTTCAAAATGGGAAAGTTGTAGAGTTAGTTTTTGTAACTCCCACCAGCAGATAGTTGGAGCTCTGAAAAAAGTGCCCCAGCATACAACTGCAGAGCCCAAAAATGGTTGAATTTGTTGATAAGAATAGTAAAACACTGCAAAGAGCACATTTCCACCATGTACTCTGCTCCATTAATGTACTGGCTAATCAGTGTGTTGCTTTGATTTCTTAATGTGGTTGCAATGGCTTTGGAAATGTTTTGAGGTCTGATATAAAAATGTTTGTCTTGCTTTAACCAGAGAACACAGAGTAAATAGAGCTGCACATGCCACATGCTGCAATGACCAAAACAATATTTTAAGGTCTCATTTACCTCCTTGCCTTAACTCCTTGTATCTGTGTAACAGAAACACAAAAGATACTAAATAGGTTTTTATGGTGAAAGTAAACCCTGGTTTCTGGTTTATCAAAAAAATACAGACAGTGCAAGTGTGATAAACTTCCAAATCTGAAGTAGACAGAAAAGACAACTTTGTAAGTTGATTTATCAGGTATAAAAATACTAAATAGAAAGTATTACTATTGTTAAAGGCTGTATTGATTGTAATTAGTCCACATTTTTCTGACATTTTTGTTTCTTTACCATTGTAACCACTCCCTGAGAACTTTAGCAGTCACTGAAACTATAATCAGGCCGGGAAACTAAAAACAATTAGAGTCCATCAAAATGGCCAAATATGTTATCAACATCCAGAGCCTGAATGAATGACATTAAAATATACTTAATATTGGATGCAAACACTTGCTTTATTGCAATTGAAATATTTCACCCATTGATTGTGGAGTGTCAATGATGGTTTGGTTTATTTAGTAATTCATTTGACTTCTATACAATGTAAAAATGTGGTTGAAAAATAAAAGATTAGACAAAATCAACTTGATGGCTATTGATGTTTAGATGTGTTGGAAAAGTATTGATCATTTAAGTCCAAGTATTGATTAAACTTGGACTGAAATGTTTTGTTTACTCTTTATATTGACAACCTATGGATAGCAAAAGGTAGTTAATTTTTTTTTTCTGGACTAAATAAAGCTTACCTCAGGTAGAATCAACAGAGCTATAATACAAAAATAAATTTCTAATGCTCTCACACTGAAGTGACAAAAAAATCTATTGCTCAGTTTTAACACAGTACGCATTTGAAGTCAGTATCTCAATTGAGCCTCAGTGGGTGTTTTGTATCAGATCTTTTTTTTTTTTGGGGGGGTGGGGGGGGGGGGCGCTGAACAGATGATGGGTTTAGAGTTTTCCTAGACTCTATTTAATGAAACCTTTCTTAACGGTTGTTCCAATATAGTGGAGAGCACTATATTGTTCTCTGTCTGTTTACACCTGTAAGACACAGCAATAACAAAACAAATCAGTTCCCTGTTTTTAGTTACTAAAAATGATCATGTTGAAAGAAGCAACCTTGTGCTTGTGAAAACTGCTTATGTAGTTTTCATGAAGGTTTCATGAACATAGCTGTAGCACTGTATAAACTATACATACAACAAATGCTGTACATTTTTGAGAAACACCATTCAATTCATTGAAGCTTAATTTAACAAATTAAGACAAACTTGGAAGTGATGTGTTGGAATAGTATAAAGTTGCTCCTTGGGTTGAGGCAGCCATGAAGAGGAAGTGGTGTCATTCTTACATGGCTATTATTGGTGAAAGCATATGTACAGGGGTTGGACAATGAAACTGAAACACCTGGTTTTTGGTGTAGGGCCTCCTTTTGCGGCCAATACAGCGTCAAT
>CAEGAG010125096.1:0-35850 GCA_903067065.1 Brachyrhaphis terrabensis | reverse complement strand
GCCTTTCAAGATGACATGTCTGTTCTTGGTGTTGGATTTTATCAAATAAATTTCCCTCAAAAATGCGACTTATACTCTGGTGCGACTTATATATGGATTTTTCTTCTTTATTATGCATTTTATGGCTGGTGCGACTTATACTCCGGAAAATACGGTACTTAAAATAACAACTTAGTACTTGTAATTGCGTATGTTGTATGTTTTGAAGCTTTTGTAAATGAATTCTGCTGGCTTCGTATATGTATCACATGGAAATAAAAGTAGTTTTCAGATCGTTTTTAATCCAGTTCTTATATGGTGAATTTTAAAATAAATAAAAATCTTTTTTCTTTTTCTTTTACCCAATTATAGTGGTACAAAACCCCTAGTGAATGGTTGAGTTTCAACCTAAATTTTGGGTCATTTTAACTTTAAACCATGTTCAATTTAACCCAATATGTTGGGTCAAACCATCACCCAACCCAGTTGAGTTAAAACACCGCAGCGTTGGCTCGGTCCGAATTTGACCCACCACTGGGTCACAAATTGAGTTGTTTTTAACCCAGCAGTTTTTAGTGTGTAAGTTCTTCATTAGTTAGGGTTACTGGGGGGGGAAATAAGCCCGATCTGCAACTGTTTAAAGAGCTAGTATGTAAAATCAACCTTTTTATTTTTATTTTTTATTTTTTAGCTTTACATCATGTTGTAATGTTTTTTCCCTCAAAGACAAACCTGCGGTTTTTCTACGTCAGTCAGTTTCCCTCGTGCACTGTCCTCTTCTTTACGTGCAGCGTGAGCACCCTGAACGCCTCACGGCGTCGCGTCGCTGTCAGAAGCTCTGGAGCCACGCAGTGTCACGCGCCGCTATTCTTTCCTTCCGCGCGTGACAAGCCGTGATTAGAATAGACGGCTTTGCCCACAGACAGGACATTTCTTCGTGTGACAGCTCAGGACCAGAGAAGGACCGCCTTTCTGCGCCGAGCAGCAGCCCGGCTGACACGTACTGAGAGCAGGCTGTTAATGTCAGCTTCATTGACATCTGGAAGGGAGAAAGAAAGAGAGAGAGAGAAAAACGCCCCTCCGACAGAAAACCGAACCACCTGGCAGAAAGAGAAAAGTTTCGCCGCTCTCATCACGTTCACTCCTAATGGGAAAAAGTCGACATCATTTGTCCGTATTTGATCCATTCGGTACCGAGAACGTTCGCTTCTTTCGGAGGAAATCATTTTGAAGTTTAGTTTCTGACAGCACACCTCATCTCACAGTTTTTTTATCCAGTCCGTGTCGCTTTTACGACGACAATTTGTCCGTCAATGCTGTCACCCGGGCACACGTTTTTGAGTTTGCTTTCTTTTTGTCCTTCTTCTTCACACTCAGCAGTTTGTTCGGTCCCAGCGGTGTTCTCTGCTCTGCCGGCCTTTTCAGACGGACGGCCTGTCACACGAACCCGGCCGGGCCTCGCTGCGTTCACGGTTCTTTCACTGAACAAAGGAACCGCTGCGGCTTTGACCAGCTGACATATATATAGATATATATATATATTAAATGTTCTTTTAATGTCAATCACGCCGACCATCCCTGAAAACAAGCAGAAAGTTAAAAAACACATAATTAAGAAGTTAACAGCCTTTGATTGGAATTAAAAGGACCGCTGTAGAGTATACAGGGAGATTGTAAACAGCTGGCCAATATGAACTGATGAGGTGCTAGACTGTCATCTGTCCATATCACCTTCCACACACTTTCACAAGTCCAGTTATTATTCAAGAAATCTGTTAAAAACAACAGGTTTTCTCTTAAGTTTACCTTTGAAGGTGTTGCTGCTCTGTTCTATGGCACATACGGATCAAAAGTGAAATCTAAGAAGGGTTTTTTTCTTCGGTAAATGAGAGGAAAGTAAATTGCAAAATTTGAGCTACGAATGAGTTGTTTTTTGGGGGTTTTTTTGCTTTAGAGGCGCAGTGTTATGTGTTTTCCATCCACAGACTATCATTTTGTAGCACAATCAAGTGCAAGAAGGGTTGGTTGACCATGTAGAAATTAGTTTATTTCACAAAATTGCGAAGAAACACTTTTTTTTCTCACATCACACGAGTCAGTAACCGGATGATCAACAACCGGATGTTACTAGTGACAGAAACATCGAAGAAGACGACAGGAAGTAGTTGGAGGACGAAGACATTGCATGTTTATGATCAACTTATCGCATGAACAAACTTATTAACGTGATTTTAACTGTGCTCCTTGGTTAATAGAAAAACCAAGGAACCTTCCATCATCTGAACTTTGAACATGGCTCTGACGTACGAGCTGGACGCTCCGCGGAATTGCAGAATTTTGCAGAATTTAGTTTTTTCAACATTAGAGGAATATTGACAAGGAAACGCAGCTACTGTTGGTTACTAAGAGAGAACATGTCATTTCGTAAGTGTTGACTGCTGAGAACATATTTCAATACTGAGAATTTAACCAATGTTGTGAGTGCCCGCACTATTTTTTTATTATTGTTAATATTTTAGTACAAGATGGTGTACAGAACTAAGAACATTACTCAGTTTTTCCTTCTTTTTTTTTTTTCCAAAACAAGCAACTTTCACATAAAGGGACAAAATACAACATGTTAAAATTTCCTCCAAAGTAGACTAAAGCTTAGTTCACAAAAAAAGCCAAATCTGTGCATTTAAACAGTTAAATAAAGAAGGACCTGAGGTTCCATGATTCCAGCATCAATCCTTGTGAGGAACTCAGCCGTCTAGACGTTTTGTTTCTCCCTGTTGTTTTCCGTCATCAGGCAGTTGTAAAATTTTTATCATTTTCAACCTGAGCCTCACCAGGCATTCAGACATGTCTGCTCTGCTCAGCGGGGCGTTGATGCCATTTGCCTGTGTAATCCTCAAGGTAAACTGATAGAGAGAGAAAAAAAATCATTCATTGAATATAATCCGCCATAAACAGCAGCTGAAACCTTCGGCTGCTTAGGATCATTTAGGGCTACAATAGAGTAATAATCCTCTAATTTCACATTTTCTAAGTTTGGACGACACCGCAAATCCACAAATCTTTATTCTCGACCTGACATTGAAGTTTGTTTAATTCTCTAGAGCTTGTAAGAACGTGTTTATTGAATATTTGCATGCTGCTTTGAGTAGAAATATTCTGTCACAATATTTTGAGGTTTTATTGTGATATTGATATAGATTATGATTAAAAAAAGGTAATTGTTTTTTTTTTGCTGTGTCTGTATGGTTCTTTAAAAACATTCCCATTTGAAACAGGCTCCATCAGGATGCCAAATACTTAAAAAAAAACAAAAAAACTAATTTTATTGACGCTCTCATGGAACAAACAGCGGAGAAAATGGCAAAAATTACATTTCCAATAATACTGTCAATTGTTTTGCTTTAAATTTATAGTGACGACGATAAAGCTAATTTCTTATCATGAATAATACATTTTTCATGATAAAATGACAAACGATACGATAAATGCCCACCAAAGTATTTTTGGTCTAGATTTTAGTGCAAATATCTTGAAATGAGATGAGAGCAACTTGCATGTAACTTTTCAGCAAGACATAGGAACTTGCTGAAAATGGAACAAAACGTACTAGTTTCTCTGGTAACATGAGTAAAATGTCTTGTTATAAGTGAAATATTCGGCCAATGGAACTAGAAATGTTCCTTCAATATTAAGGAATTATTGACTTTAAACAATTATTGACTTGTAAGTCATTTTTAACTTATTTCAAGTGTACAAAGATGTTTGCACAAGAAAGTAGGCCAAAATTACTTGGTAAGATTTTGTGTTTTTGCAGTTATCCAACATCTTTCCTCATAAAGAAACAATAATTTTATTTTTTTTTACACCAGTTTTTATGGTGAAGTGAATGGGGAAAAAACTGTCCAATTTCCTACTTTTGTGAAGATCCTAGTTTTGTCTCTGTTTTGGACCCAACACAGTTAACAGTTCATAGCCACATTTAAATATGTAAGACTTCTTCTCCACATTAAACCAAAAACAAGTTACCAAAATCTCACTGTTCGCATGTAAACTCAGACCGTCGCGGCAAAACCTTCTTGCTTCCCGTCCCCCAGATCCGACCTTTGTAAACCCATCGTTTGTAAAAGCGGCTAATCTAGCAAGCTTTCTACAAACCCTTTCAGAGAAAGTAAACACTCGAGAGTTTGAAGTTCTGCACAAATATCTTCCTGAACAAAACAAATCTCCACTTCAGAAGGTTATTGAAGACTCTTGGGGGGGTAAATGAGGAAAAATGTGAAGTGGCTGTCAGTCCCCGGAAAAGTTTGATTAGTCTGCCACAATGGAGGAGCGTTTATTTGCGCAGGGACTCGCTGTTCAAGAAGTACAAACACACCTGTCTGATGAAAGCCCAGCTCTGGGTATGAATGCTAAAAGAATGACAAGATACAGGCGACCAAAACCACACATGGTGCTACTGGCTTTTCGTTTAAGTGGGAACTCGTTTTACTTTCAATTCCTTTGTTTTCCCAGATGTAACGGTCATGTGTCTTTCTTGCGATTCGTATTTGTGTTTCTCTTTGGGTGTCAGAACGTTTCTTAGAACCAGAGCCGCAAACTTTGGTGGAATGACGTAAAACAAAGGCTGCCTCAGCTGCAGATCTTCTTGGAGGTCGTGACCTCTGTCATTTTGGCTAAGAAGCGAAGTGGCAGAGTTGGCCTTCGGTCGGTGACACCGATGGATAGGAGCTGTAATTGTGCCGAGGGGAAAGTGTTTTTGAGCGTGGAATTGTTTTACGTCGAGGTTTATGTGGCAAAGTTTTATTTTTGCCAGCTTCCTCTCATGTTTTTCAGTCTGGCGATGAAAAACTCCAGTTTAAAACCGTTTCCTCATGACTTCAACTAGTACATCTAGCAAAAAAAAGAAAGAAATTACAATTTTCTCAGCAATTTTAAAGTTTTTTTTTCTATTTCTGCTTTAATGACTTGTTCCCAGCTTTCCCATGGCACGTCAAGTTTTACTAAAATTCCTATTCAATCAATTTGAATAAGTTCTGTTTGTCAGATTAAAAGAACCTTTTCAAAATAACAACCATTAAGTCATTAAGCACTTCACATCAAGCCCACACGTCTATTTTAAATGTTATGATTTCATTAGCTGCAAGTGGAAAACCACAATTGACAGAAACAAAGTCTTTCTAGTATCCATCTGTGTGCAATTAATCTATGCAATGTCTCACTTAGTGATAAAGTTTCTAAAATAAATCGGCTTTTCAAAATTGATCTAATTTCTTTCCCGCATAGAGGATCTCTGGTGAACAGAAGAGTGCTCACTCTGTCTTTTTATGTGAGCAAGCAGTTACATATCCATTTAGCATAATCCTGTTAGAAAGCGCTGTTCTGCTGACAAAGCAAAATTTAAGTGTGCCTTTTTTTTTTTTTTTTTTGAAGTAGCAATGTGAACTTTATTTATTCTGCAATTTACAACAATCGGGTTGCACCAAAGGACTGTACAGCAAGAACAAAATAACTGGTAGGACTTGTTAAAAAGAGAAAAAATAAATAACAGTAGACATGAGTTAAAATAATTAATTAGCTTAAAAAGTGAAAAAAAAAAAAAACATGTAAAAAACAGAACTAGTTTAAAGCTCAAGTCAAAGAAATCTGGCGATTGAGTTAAACTAGCTGTGTTTATTGAAGACATTTGATCATTTCATAGTAATGTTTCACCAGGTGTATTTGTGAAGCCCTTTATCCTCTAACGTCTAGACTGGAACATTTCACCGACATCATTTACCTCCAGCGAAACCTGAGCTCTCACTTAGCAGGTTAAATGCTCTGTTTCCGTTAAGCACACACACACACGCGCACACACACACAAGGGCACCGTTTGTCTGTTCAATGCAAAATCACATCTCTTCCTGTGAGAAGTGGCGATATCCGACTTCACAGCTCGAGCTCTGAGCTCATCCTGATTGACTCTGGGGAAGGACACACTTATTAGAGGGATCGGTTCCAGAGTCACAGCGCTGAATGAAGTTGTTTCCGGCTTTATTGAGCTAATGTAATATAACAACTATTATTATCATTAAAACATATCTGGTTTCATTCCATGTACCAGTTGCAACATTTTGTCCATATTTGGAGAAACTCTTGATTTAGGTTACCATGGTACTGGTGGGAACATTTTGCCACCAAACATCACGTCTTCCGGCTGAATCAGGCTTTCACAGTCCCAAAGAATCCGCCTGGACCCGAGGGGAGGTTCTGGAAACGAATAGAGCTTCAAATGGGCCTTAACTCACCAGTTTCATTTCCATTACGTATGTACACAAATCTTCAATATCCTGCAAATGTCATAAATTCCGCATTTGTGACATTATCATTAAATAAGAAATGAAATTTAAGATTACACGTGAATAAGCTTCCTCACGCGACGAGTCGTTACAAATCGTGGCAGCGACAGATGTAAACAGTTACATCAACTAATAATTCAGTCACGGGGCCAGAACTTATCTGTCAGCCGTCAGAGGAGATAGATGAGGAGACGCTTGTTCAGGCGTTGGAGCGACAAGCCATTTATACTTGGGAACGTTTTAGGGATAATGTAGTTGCAGATTTTACCAGAGTTATGGATTCAACACGTTTAAATGACACAGAACTATTAAAAACTGTGTGGCGCTGTCAAAGAAACAAAAGCAAACCATCATACTCCCACTACTTCCTGTTGTCTTCTTCATCGTTTCCACCAGCAGTAACATCCGCCGGTCGATCAAGCGACTCATATGATGCGAAAAAAGTGTTTCTGTTGATGTTTTGGAAAATGCATCAATTTGGATACGGCGAAAAAAACCACCTCATCCTAGACTTGTTTACCAAAATACCAGAGTTTTTTTTTTAAATTGGTGTTTTCATTGAGCAAATTTATTATTGTAATTTCAATTTGCGTAACTTTATGGTGATCAAAAGCACAGCTAATATTACGCAACACCTGTGATTCTACGTCATTGGCGTAATTTTTGTAAACTTCCCAGAAAGGAAGCATCAGTCTCATCAACAGATATAAACTACAATACCCACAAGCCCACAGGATGTCACTAATAAGCAGTATGAATGCGCTTTAATTGTTTAAGAATGAGTCAGTGAGTGCCAAGAGATACCAGGTCTCCCTATCCAAAACACTCTTCAGTGTGGAAGTTGTTACTGAGTGAAGAAACTCAACTCAGTTATCAGTTTAACAAAGGAAGACAGAGGAAGAATCAAAGTGTGAGTAGCTATTGAAAGAAAACTGTACCACATAAGAAGGCATGTCAGTTGTTTCTTTCAGGCAGATCAACAGATAGTGTGAATTTGTCTGACCTTTTCCATCCTAAGTGACCTTGTACTTCGTTAGTTTTCATCGTTTCACACTCAATTGTTTCAGTATGCAGACAGGACGGCAGTCATACTCCTGATTCCTTTATTGAATCAGGACAGAGAGAGAGACTCGGGCAGAAAACAGGAAGGCTAAATTCACATTCAGTCTGTCCTGGAACATTCAGCATTTGGAAATGTTGGCAACCTTTTTTAAAACGAGGTGAAGGACTGCGTTCACTTTTCACAAATCTGAAATTTCAAAGACGGTTTAATTTGCAACTCGATAATCATTTTTCTCTTCTTTTTTTTTATATAGTAAAACCTTGTTTCTCAGGTCTCTTTCTCACAAACACGATGTAACTTCTGATTCGTTTTTTGCTTTGTTTTTGATTCTGATTCATCTCCGTCTGCTGGCAGCAGGAAGACTAGCAGGGAAGTTATAATATCGACTGAACAAAACAAGGAAGCTGTTCACTTTTTGTTATAAAATAAGTGTTGATTTTTAGCTAAGCTCTGAAAGCATCTTATTTTTGTCAGACACATTCGAATAAAAAGGGTAAAAAGTATTTTCTCTAACTCGCAAGTCATCCTTCTTCAGTTTTTACTAACATCTCATTCCTCTGGATTCTTCTCTTTCAATTTTTTTATCCTCCTCACAAACCTCTTCCTTCTCACGTCAATGTTTCTGATTGGCTTTTTTGTCTTTCTTCCATCAGCTCTGACAAGCGGCAGACATCCAGCCATCAAAAACCTAAACGCCAGAACAAATCTCATCATCTCGGGAGTCTCTTTTGTCCTTAAGCCTCTGATTCCTCTCCTCTCCTCTCTTGTGCCGCCTGCAGGTGAGCGGGATCAACTCGTCGCTGAGCAGGAAGCGCGAGCAGCGCGTCCTGTTCATGGTGGTGATCATGGTGATCTGCTACCTGCTCTGCTGGATGCCGTACGGGATCATGGCGCTGTTGGCCACCTTCGGGCCGCCCAGCCTAGTCACGCCCGAGGCGAGCATCATCCCCTCGGTCCTGGCCAAGACGAGCACCGTCATCAACCCGGTCATCTACGTCTTCATGAATAAACAGGTGAGAGGTAGCAGAGAGCTGAGGTCACAGAGTCTTGGTTTGAAACTCTTACAGCAGGTTTCTCTAAAGTTTTCAAGGTGTTTGGATTTAACATCTGCTTTGTGTTTCTGTAAGGAACTGCTTCAAATCTACATACTGAATAATTTACCATGTAAGCAAATAAGATAAAAAGCTGGTGTTTTCTTATTTGGTTAAAATAAAATAAGCTGAAACCACAACCTTGAGGAATCGCAGTCCAATAATTTGGAATATGATGGCGATAAAATCTATATATGTCCATTATTTACATCTGTATCGGATATTGAAAAGAAATCTAGATTGGTGTGTCCGGTCCGTAGGGACAGATCTATTCAGTCTAATTCTGTGCTTCTATACTGGCTGTTCTACTCCTAATTGCACTGACTGAACAGATTAAAGTTGTTTTTACATGTTTGACCAAACTTGTGAAGCTATTGGTACATTTAAGTGTGCTGTTCTGGTGCAGTTATCTAATTAATTTGTAATTTATTACATTTATGTCTGTGTTGGGGGGAGTTTTCAGTGAATTCTGCAGTTTTTCTGTATCGGATCGGTATCGGCCAATACTAAACCTTAGATATTGGTATCGGTATCGGATGTGAAAAAAAATGGATCGGTGCATGCCTATTAATCAAACAATAATCTTCCCATTTCCATAAATCCCAGGTCACTTTGAACAAATCTACTTAATACGTTTTCCTGTCAACGTACGGACGCCCTTCCTGTCATTCCACCAAATTCATGGTTGGAAATTCCCGTCAGAACATTCTGGCTGTGCGACGTGTCGTGAAAGGATTCATTATCCAAAGTGTTGACGGTTAAATTCACACTCTGCCTCACTTCATCTTGTCAGACGTCCTCTTAAAATAGGAAGTTAACTTTCTATTATTCGGCGATATCACAGGGGTTCCCAAACTTTCTCATGCCTAGACAAACAGTATTAGCTTTGCAAACCCACAGACAATTATGTAAAGACACGTCAACTTTCATAATGTTTACTTTTATTAATGTAATTAATATCTATTGTAATAATGCAAACCATTACTATTGGGAGAAATGAAGTGTGAATATCACTTAGAAATGTGAAAAGTACACCATTATTATGAGACAAACAACTGAAAAAGCTAATGCAGGCAAAAAAAAAAAGTTTCAAGTTTGACGTTGATAATCATGTCGAAGGGCAAAACTTCAACTTTTTTAAAAGTTGAATTGAATACACAAATTACTGGGTTCTAGTAAACAAGTCGGTCTCGGCCTGGCTTATTGTTTCATGACCGAGGAGCCGTGGGGTGACGAGATGAAAGCCAAAACAACAGAAAAAGCTGCGAAACGAACTACATCAGATATTTTCTCCGGCGGCACATCTGATCAGAAACCAGCTGTATGCACACACCGAATGGGAAACACAAAGACTTTGAGAAGAAATATTCAATCACAGTTGACCATACAAGCAATGTCACATAATTTTATGCACTTCTTGCGCGTTTTTTGTTGTTGGTATTTAATTAGATCCAGTGAGCAATAAAAACAAGCCTGTTTTTGTTCCATAATTCTGCCGGACTTCACTTATCCAGCGGTTTCCTTTTCACCCAGGAAGGGAGTTTGGAGGTCAGAAAACAATGGCCGAGGCAGATCCAAGAATCTCCTTACTGAAAATTTGATTAATCTATTTTGAGGAGAAGATGTGATGAATATAAATTGGATTTACTGACCCTCGTTGACTTATTAATAAGAATGCTCCTGCAGCGATGCCGCAAAGAAAAAAGGGGGGGGGTAAAGGAGCTGTGAGCAGGAATTGTTGAAGCAAGACTCCAGTTACTTTTAATTTGGTCTCATTTGTCAGTCTTTTTCCTTCATGAAAATATATTTTTATTATGACTGATAATATTGTGGCACCTTTGTGCTCACAGGACAAATTCATCTTTTTTTTCTGTCCTCCAGGGTCTCTCAGTAAATTCAACTATTCCAGCTGTTTTTCTTAGTGGACTTCAGAACATGTATTCAATTTCAGGGCTTTTTAAAAGACATCCTTCACGTGAAGAGCTCTTAACCTGCTGTTTAGCTGTAGAAATATTTCCTGAATAGTTGAATACGATCAGAACCTTGAGAGTTCTGGGAATCTTGTGGGATTAAATCAATTGTAAGAAATAAATATGTGTTGGTTAATGTAGCAGTTTTCAAATTTCGATGAACAAGCAAATTACAACAAGCTAACTGCTGTTTATCGCCTCATGCACAGAGGCCACATGCTGCAGAGGACTAATGACAACACTCTGGTCAGGTTGGGTAATCTTCAACTTTCAATCTTCAATTTAGTTTTGCTTATTGTTTGATTTTTTTTTCTCCTCTGGATTCTTGTGCTGGACTCTGTTTTGAAGTTGTTTAAGACAGTGGCGTTCAACGTCGGGTCTCAAGGGTTTCCGTCCTATAAATTTTAGATGTCACCGAAATGATTGGCTCATTACCAGCCTGGTAGAGAAATTGACGACATGCTGATTAAGTAATTTAGCCCTTTAAACCGGCTGTGTTGGAACAAGGATGCAACTTAAAGCTGCAGGAGGCTAACTGTTGAAGACTGGAGCTTCACAGCTTTGGTCTAAACACACAAGTGTGTTCAGTCATAGGACAAAATATAGGCAAAAATACAGTCCAGTCCAGAGTAAGTTGGATTTCCAAAGGTTGCCTACAAAGTATAGATGGGGCACAAGAGGTGAGCTCAAAAGGTTACCTACTTCAGCTCTGTCCACACGGAAATGAACACGGTAAACTTTTGTAAACAAAGAAAAATAGACGGGTAGACGCAATAAACACTGATTGACTGGTAGCTCTGTAACACTTCCACTGAACGATGCAGCGCCATGTTTATGTGTAAGAGTGAGGTGCCTTATTACAGGGTTCCTTAATATAGGCGGAGAACAATATTATCACAGATTATCTCTCTAGTATTGCGCCAACACATCATGGTGACAAGTTTAACACATTTTTATAAAAGTTACATTCCTCAGCTTTAAAAATGATGCACAACTTGTTGGTCTCTCTCTTGCTATCTAAATGAAATACACTGAAGTTTCTTGTGATGTGATGAAATGTGAAAAGGTTGAATGGGTGTTCACAGCTTCACAGATTGTTTTTTTTTATGGGACACAAAGAGAATGTCAGCAGAAAAATGCAGAAATCTGACCGCTGCTATCCTGCAACATAAATTGGGTTATTGGAGGTTTTGTCACACCCTTTCTGTGCAGAGAACTGATCAAAAGTCCCAGCAAAAGAGTTATGTATTTTAGCCATTTATTTTACACAATTAAATGTAGATTTTCTCATCTCGTCAGAACAGATGACTTGTATAACTCGCTAAGGGACTTCACACATTTAATTAGAGATTATGTCGTCCCAGATGTCTTAACACCACTTCTGCCTGTGAGACGGGGAAAAAAAAGTTATGAAGCAAAATTTATCAGCCTTGATGACATAAAACCGCAGCAAAAATTCAAACTCAAATGAGTCACCCTCACCAGCTAATGGCTTCCTGTTTTTTTTTAGTTGTTTAATGACTTCTTGAACGATTCAGAATGTGCCTTTTTATCCAAAGTTTACTCCTCATAATTCCTCCTCCGTTTGCTCCCTACGCCTCCTTATCAAGTTGCTTTGTAAAGCAAATCCCTTTGTGCCAGCCAATACGTTGAGACACATGATTAAAGATGTTTTCTTCCCCTTCTGAGATATTGTTCATCATGGTGAGAAAACATAATGGGAGATAACTAAGATTGTCCCGCCAGAGCAGACGAATAAAACATTTTCCTCAACGTAATCTTTACTATCGCTTCGTGGTCCAAGTGAAGCTCAAAAAGGTTTAGAAAAATAGTCCCTTCAGACCTTGTCAGAGAGATTTATACTGTCCCAAAAAAAATAAAATAATGTACAGTTCTCTGTGCTGGAAAAGGAAATCTTATCTCCAAAGCCATTTGAAGTGTGAACTTCTGCTCAGAGTTATAGTCACGAGTTTTATTATTGTACAGAAGGAAAGTTGGAAAAAGGAAAAAAGTATTAGTAATTGTTTCCTTTTGGGATGACACTGTTTGTCGATGTTAGCTTGTCAGTTGACTTGCTGATTGACCTTAGAGAGACATTGGAGTCTCTCTAAGGTCTCTTTCGCTTCAAGGTCTCTTGAAAGAGACGGCACCGAGTGGGGGAAACGCCGAATGTCCTGTATGTCATTTTCAGTCTTCAATTCCTCCCAGCCCGTTACTATGGAAACTGTGAGTTGAGGCGAGTTGAAGACTAAAAATGCTGTACAGATACAAGTAGCAGCTGGTGTGCGTTTGTCCCCATCCACAGTCGGCGGCGGTCACGGCGAAGAGGCCTGGGGATGAAAGGTAAGTTTTCTCTGAATCCTGTTTTTCTCCTTCTGTGTGGTCTCCACTAAGTGTCAGCTGTGCTGTTACAAAGGTGTAAGTGTTTTTGTCTGAGTTTGCTTTTCCTTCACAGTCTACAAATGTGTTCGCTATATAACAGTGGGGTAGAGACTCTGACCACAAGAGGCCTCTAGGAGTGAATTTGATAGAGAAAAAGAGATTTTTCTAGGAAATTACTAGCCTGGCCTTTAGCGTCCTGCGCTATTTCTCTGTGTTTAAATCTACCTTCACAACACAGTCTGGGCTTTCTCCTGTTTACTTGAATTCCCTTTGGTAGGATTTTATGTATATATATATATATATATATATATTTTTTGCGTCGTTTTAGAATCGGAGTCTGCCTGTAGGTTTAGCAATGGCAGCGGAGGAAGGGAATGTAGCCGTTAAGTCCAAATATTAAATCAACATCAACAGTTGCTTTGTTCGGATTAGCATTTCTCTCTTCGCAGTGGAGTGCGGTTGTTTACAGCGAAGGCAATCGTTGCACTGGTCATGGCCAAACGTTAGCGTTTGGGTCAAATTTAAAACTTCAACAGAGTGCACACTTCAGGAGGCAATTGTTAGTAGCCAAGACCCCAGACTCTCTGTACGAAGCAAAGAGTGGAACAAGATGCTGGTTTTTACCAAACTAACTGACCACAGGGGTAAACGTTAGCTATTGGGTAAAATTTAAAACCTCAACAGAGTCTACACTGATAGCCAAGAGCCCAGACTCTCTGTATGAAGCGAAGCGTAGAACAAGATGCTGGTTTTTACCAGGCTAGAAAATGACAGACTTAAGAACTTTCTGTTCCTCTAATTGTTTTCCTTGGCTGATACAGTCAAGGGTGCCTGAGGAAAAGACAAGCACATGTCTTAACTGAGGTCAATATTAAAGGTGGAGTATTATGTAAAATCAACTTTTTGGAGCTTTATGTCATGCTCTAATGCTACTCACTCATCAAAAATATAGCTGATTTTGACTCTTTCATGCATGTCTCATGTGGCAACCAGCTTCCTTCTTGGCTACAATAAATACAACTAACAAAGACTTTGGGGTAAGAAAATACAATTCATAGTTTGTTCTTATGTTAATCCCAAAACTATGGAGGCTCTGTAGAATTCATTAACAAATCAGAATGAACACACTGTTCAATAGTTTTAGACCCGTGTTTAAAATTGTTCACTGTGCTCTTGGTTTGAATGGAGACATTTTCTGTCAGATTCCCCATTACAGCTTAAATATTTAACTCCACAACTTGCTACCCAGAGATTCTCGTTAATGATAAGTTAAAAAGATGCCTGAGCCTCCTGAAGCTCATCTGCTGTCTCTCTGGGAGATGTTATGATTTATCTTACCAAAGCATATCAGTATTAATTTTATTTTCCCAGTCGAGAAAGAAACTTGAGTCCTAATCCTATCTTTTTTTCACATTCTAATCAGCTGGAAAGAGGAATCCCTCATACTATTGACTGATCTTAAACCAAAGTGGAGGAACACACAGATGTTCCTTTTTTCACAGTTCGGGCAGGTTTTGGTTTCTGGATTCTCTCATCGCAAACCAGAAATGGAAAATTAAAAAGTAAAACTTGAGGATTTTTGTTTAAAAAAAAAAAAGGCAGGTTTAACTTGACTTATTTTTTTTTGGTTCTCACAAAAGAAGTGGTGCACTCTCAGACAAAAAAAAAATGACATAAATAACCTTGCTAAGCAGATAAAGTTGGGGGGATCCAATCAATATGCTTGGAAGCCTTGAAGCAAATCTTCTGTTTGCATAGCAAAACTTTGAAGATTCTAGAAAATATAAAACTCCAGGATTGTTTCAGTCAGAGAAAATGCCTTATTTTTGGCTATCAGCAGGGCAGTAATGTTCGGAGCCGAGAGTAGAGTGCCAGGAAATCCCAAGAGGAAGTCAGATGATTCATTCTTTTCACCCGTTCCAGTGTGCCGGAGCTGTCGGATCTATTAATTTTTCTGTCAATTCAGTTTGTCAGAAAATTGAAAAGTTACATTTTAAGGGGTAAAAGTACAAGTCATGCTAAACCTGGACAATCGTGGAAACAAAGGTTGACTGGACAGCAGACGGTCATTAACACCCAGCTTCAATTAGTCACTTCTACTGAAGCTAAAGCACTGAATGCTGCATCAAAAGGTATTGAGAGAAAATAGAGTGGAAGGAAAAAGTAGAAATATATGCACAAGGAACAAGAATAACAGCAAAGTGAATTAAAGTTTGTTGAAGAATCTAGGCTGGATGAGTGAAGGTGTCAAAGGCCTCAATCAGATCAAGAGAGACAAGAATGGATAAGCAACCAGTCAGAAGCAAGAAGGTCTTTTGTCATGTATTTTGCTACAGTGAAAGAGTTGAAAGTCAGATTAAAACTCTTAATTTTATTTGATAGGTTTAAATTCAAGTGATTAACTTTTTCGAGAACTTTGATCTGATATAGGACAAAGTATTGAAGTTCGAAGGGTCGAGACCCGGTTTCTTGATAGTGGGAGTAATGAGGGTGGATTGAAATGCTGCAGCGACGATTCCAGAAGACAGAGAGGAGTGGATGATGTCAGTGACAATGCAGAGAAGAGAAGGGACAGGTTTTGACAAGGACTGTAGGAAAAAGATCGAGCTGACGGGAAGAGGGCTCAGACTGGCGAATAATATCTTCATTCTTTAGCAGAGGGGAGAGAAAAAACCAGAACAACTTCTGCATTTCTTCTGCTAAGTTAGTCTTGTTCAAACTTTAGAAGCATCTAACCTGGACTAAGGAGAAAAACTACTCGACTGTTTCTCTGTGGTTTAAAGTTCTCTTTCCAGAAAGGAGTGAGTTTTGCATTTTCATTGGTCATTGATTTGGGGAGCCATTTTATCTTCTAGCAAAACGTATCAATGCCTGCTTTAATGGCCAGCAAACTGGACAGATTCTCAGTACTGCCAAGAGAAACAATTCTGTTTCAGCAGCTGAAAGGAACTACTGGAACATCCTCAACGCCTCGGTAGACCCGGACGCTGATCACTTCCAACACCTGCAGTAACTCAGGACAGAACATGGCGGACATTTCATTAGGTTGACTGAACGGTATCATAATTCATTTCTTGTTGGACACTTAATCTGGAGACACTTCAAATATGGTGAATTACTGAAATAAATCAACTTTCATTCGTTGGAATATAGTGAAAAGGTTTAGGCGTACCTGTATATAATAAATAATGGTCTTCTCATAGAACAACACTCTTCATTCTTCATGACAGGCGAGTTCCCAACGTGAGAGGCGATTGGTGACATTTTGACCTTGTACTTTTTCTCTAGCTGCACTGCAGTAAGCTATGATCCTAGAGAACAACCGAATGAACAAACTGCATGTGGATAATCTCAGATGCAACCCTTCCTTATGTGTTGTCTCCAGTACAAACCCCTCTGTCCAACACTTCCTGTCAGTCCACGTCTTTCATCCGTCTCCCTGACATGCTCCGCGTCATCTGTCAAAGCCTTCACCTTCGTGTCCACCGCCTCAGAACAAATGCTTCTCAACTAACTTCCTCCTCCACCATTTACCTGTCGTCTCCATCACACTTCCCTCCATCCTTCCCACCTGCCCGTATTGTGGCACACGTGGGTGCCGATCATCTCCTTTTCCCTACACCTCCTCTCGCAAGCTTTGCTTTTTGGATGACCTGCAGGTTGTGTGCTGACGGGCGCCGGGGATGAACGTGTTGCTTGTGCAGACAGTGTGAGGAGATGTTTTTGGTAGAGCCTGGGGCACTTCTTGCTTTCTGTCCCACTGTGCATCCCTTCCCACACAGAACACGCTCGACAGAAAGCAGGATGCTGGAGAAGCTCTGTGTTGTGTCAAACAGCTCCTAATTCTCAATAATGTAATGAGTAAATGTATTTGTGGCAGCAGCGCAGAGGTTGTAAAAATGTAAACCTTTACATGCTTGTTAGCCTGTTGGGACTCTTGATTCGGTCACATATTTTATATAGTGTTTCTGTGTGTTAAGTGTGTAGAAACAATGCATAAAGATTGTTTATAGTACGTATTTTCCAGGCATGTAGTGCCACTTTATAGCACAATCAAGTAACTCTTACCTTTATTTGTTATAGAAATGTTGTATGCATTAAAAATGACTTAAAACAATTTTGACTTCATAATTTGAAATTGGGCCTCTGTCCCTTTAAAAACTCCTACTCTTTCTGAAACTCCGCCTCCAGGAAGTCATCGCAGCATGGCTCCTCTATTAACCCTTTAACAACGTTTTTATCAGCTGAGAAGCAGCTCAGTTCCACCAGGTATTTGCTAATTTCTGCTGGCTAGTCTGAAGGAGCTCGGTGGGGTAGATTAAAGGGTCTCAACCATGTATGAAAAAATTCTTTAGCAGCCTCTAAAAGACTGGCGTTGTCATTTTGCTCTCTGTTAGCAAGGCGCACAGTTCTGGCCAGGTGGAAAGGTGCTGCTCCTCCAACTCACAGGCAGTGGTCGTATGATCTGATGTCGTGTCTGAAACTGGAAAAAAATGAAATGTAAATTTGAAAAAACATTGGGCCCCTTTCTCGACACATTTCAAAATATACAATAACGCTTCACATTAATTCATTTTCATTAAAACGTGCTCCGTTCTTGTCAGGGGTAGGGATGCAGTGTGTCGACCTACTGGGCAGTGACCTGCATTACTTTGGAGGGATGTTTTTTTCTGTATATTATTTTGTGGCCTGTGTTACATAAGTACTTTTTTGTATCCACAGGCTGTATTAAATGAAAAACTTCAATAAAAAGTCAGTGATTAAAACATGTAAGAAAAAATTCCAGGTATGTTTTTGATGAGAGGAATAGCATAACATGATGTTAAGCTAAAAAAATAAGTCAATTTTAGATGCTACTGCCCTTTTAAAGATGAGAGGTAAACATGCCTAAGAAACATTTTAATAAACCTTCTTCAGTCAATCTTATTGATTGAAGACTGCGTCTACAGCCACTCTAAATAGTTAGAACCTGCTGGAAATTGAATTTAGTTGAAATGTCCTTCAGACTGCAAGACGTGGCTGAGATATTTTGGGTATCTACAAGATTCTTGCTAGAATTATATCTAAGTAAGACGTAGTAATGTACAACAGAAGCTGACAGAAACATAAAATAATCGTCTGAGCTTTCCCAAACTTTTCAGTGTCGTAGCAATCTTACCGAATGTGAAACTTTAGTTTGAAAAATATGAAATTCTCTTTGTCTAATTCTGGTGAACAGAAAATAGAAACGGTTTCGGTGGTATTGACTGACCTTAAACAGGAAAAGTTTAAACCAATGTAATGTTGGGGGGTAAAGGGCTTAATATCTGGTTTCTACTCTCTCACTGTTACACTTTAGAAATATGACACATTCTTTTACTTTTCTCAGTACTGCACCACACATAGCGCTCGCGTGAAAATGTAGTAGACTATAAGTATACGTGAATCTCTGAAAGTATACTAAGTATACTACGTTTACTTGAGAGCGGTTTCTTTTCCACCTACCAGGATCTTGGCAGGAGGAGCGGATAAATTATGCGAGGCGTGCTTCAGCCTTGAACGTGTGCTGAGAAGGTTTGTCACGGACGTGCCAAGAATTTAAACGAGGGAAAGCATTGTTATGCTTTCAACCTGTCGCTGTGGCCCTCACTTATTTATAATCTTCCTATCTGTCCATCATTACGGCCAGGTTCTAGCTGGGGGAACACCCGGGCTCTGTTTTATGCAGGGGGGGAGGGGTTGTTGTAGAACAAGAAAATGTGCATGAAATCACAACTTCAAATCTGTGAGGTTGAATGTATTGTGTTATAAGGTGTTTGCATGTTTTTGCCATTCGTGTCTGTTTTGAACGTTTCCTGTCCCACTCTGATGGTTAATACAGTTCAGAGCTGGTAGTTTTGAAAGCTAGCTAGCTAGCTTGAACTAGCTAGCTTTCCCTAAGGAAATCCCAAGTTTTTTAAGGGTAAACTTTTACATTTTTTTGAAGGAAAACCCCTTTTTTTAAAGGAAAACCTGGGATTTAAATGGTTTAATTTGTTAAAAGCAGGGACTCACCAATCCACTTATTTCACTTTTGATACCGATATCTGAAGTTTGGTATCAGCCGATACGATACATAAATGATGCTAAACTGACTTAATTTTTTTCCTTTTTTTAAAATAGACATGGACATACTCACTTACAAGATACAGAAACTTGTTTTAAGTGAACATTTAATTTATATTGATGAAAAAAAAGTGCTGTTGCCACTGGTAGGTTATTTCACTTGTAGCAAAAGTGTAAAAGTCCAAACTAGTACTTCTTTCATCAATATTAATGAGTTATTCACTTAAAACAAGCTCTTGTATCTTGCTGATAAGTTACTTGAGTCTTCTGTAAGCTTCTGTGTTTTACACAGTAGTAATTGGTTAACTACTGTCAAAATAGTTTTCTATAATAAAAAATACAAAAAAAAAAAGAAAAACTGGAAGGAGCAGCTCAGTGTAGAGAGCAGGTGTGGAAACACACAAAAAGGAGAATAAAAGGGTCAAATTATTCAGAATAAGTTCACCATCCAAAACCTTCCTGGGGTTTTGTTAATTTTTTATTTTTTTGTTTCCCCCACAAAACGCTCTTAGTTCAATCTATTTTCTCGTAAAGCAGAGCACACGTCGATCCGTTTTAACAGACTTTTCACACGTTTCCCATGCAGCTGTCATGTAACCGGAGCGCCGCGCTCTGCCCCCTCTCCTCGTCGTATTTAGCCTCTTTGGCGCTGCAGAGAGGCAGCGGGCACCGTGACTCTCAACCTCTCATCTCTGAAGAGCTCTCGTGTTTTTCCACAGCAGCACGAAGCGCCACGAACGCAGCTGCCGCTTCACACCCGATCACCAGGAGGCCTCGCCCGCCTAATGAATAAATTATCCAGGTCAGGATGGTGGCAGCGTTTGTTTATTTTTCCCAGTTTTGAATTAATCTTCCTCAAGTCGGCCGTAACGCATCGCTTTTCTTCTTTTGGACGTCCTCTCTGATTCCTGAGAGGAATCCATATTCGGTTTCTGAGCTGCTGACCTAGATGAATCTTTCACATATATGTGAGACAGAAGTCTGAAAGCCCCAGGCTTAGTGGCAGTTAAACTTGCCTAACCTGTGTCACACGGTCTTCTGGGTTGCTGTAAGCGCGTATGTTAGCGGCGCCCCCGCTGCGTTTCTGGGCCACAGATACGAGTATGATTCATGAAAGTTTGGGGGGAAAAACAGCAAAAATGAGGTCTCTTAACTTTAAGTTGTTTCTCCCAGAGGAGCCCAGAGGTCAACAGAGCAGGATGTGACCATAGGCGTAAATGCCTTTATTTCTCACTGTTCAGCGAAAACCACAAAATAAAATCTGAATATTTTTCTATATAAACCCTGGTGCTATAAATGTTACATTTAAGTTATGATATTACACAGATATTAATTTCTATCTACCTGTTGGTTCTTAGTCACCCAGGACATGTTAAAACTAAAAAGGCTTAAAAAATAAAGCAACTTAACAAGTTATAATTTAAACAGGCCATAACTAGTATTGGGAGTCATTACAATAAATCAATGTTTATGAGGAATTTTATTAAGAGCAGCTACTCATTAAAGTTTTTTATTTATAACCTTAAATTTTTGTAAAGGTGTAGCAGAGATTAGATCAGTCAGACTGAACAAAACTCGTATGTAAGCAGGTGTGACTATATTTAAAAGTGATCCATACATAATTACTCAATATCATTTCTCTTCCTCCTCCGTCTGCTTCTCCTGGTCTGGGTCATCTCTGACAACTTCCAGGTGTGAAACTCCTGGAAACCAGAAAAAGAGGCCAGCGCTCTCAGAGAGACCTACCTGGTTTAAAAAAATAAATATAAAATCTTGTTTTTGTTAAAACCCAACAGTGAAGGTTGGAAATGAAGGACTTTCAAGGTGTCCTCTTCCTGTTGAATTCACTTCTTGTGGCAAAATTAGTTTCAGTATTATGTTGAATGAGACCACACACACACATTCAGATGGATAATACACACTATGCATATTGTATCGGGGTTTGCTAAGTCATATTTGATGTGAAACCCTTACAAAATGCAACACATTTGACATTTGTTCCTGAGTAAATAGTGATTTTACATATTCTAATGTTTGTCTTAAGATAAGAATCGGTAACATTTAACCAAAACTCATACTATTTTCTGTTTTAACATTCAGTAGCTTTTCGCTCTTTTCTTTTAAGGTTTTCAAAGAAGGTGTGAAACTTACACCTCTCATCAAAAAGCCTTTGTAATGGATCTGAACACCCACTGAAAATGCTGAACGTACATTAGCAATCTGCTGCTGGAGGTTTCACGAATAGAGAAGAAGGCGTTTCTCTTTTCAGCCACACTCTAATAAAAAGCACACACTTGCACACTGACTTCTCTCTTCTCATTGCGAATGTCATTACCTGATTAATTTGGGAGCAAATAATTTGTTTCCATTGGTGTATTGTTCCGCAACACAAAGCAGGTGACACAATTATCCCAATGAAAAACTTTTTAATGAAGTGTGTGGAACACAGGGAGAAAGGAGAAAGCTGAGGTTGGACATAATTAGTTGCATTTTGCCCAAAGGGTGAACAATGAGGTGTGCAGAAAATGCAACTGAACGTTCTTTTTGTAGAAATCCACTTTGGACAAATCAGAGCTAAATGGTTTACCGTACAAAACACACCTTCCATGTTTATTCGGTGTGTTGAGACAAAAGTTGTGTTTCCATTACAAACGTACAAAACTCTGGCAACGTTCCACTAATGTAAAAAAAAAAACACAATTTTGCAACGATACGGCCAAAGAAAACGGCAAAATGTTTTAATGAGAAACACCTTTTTTCTTCAAAATTCCAGTGTTTCCAGTAACACTCCCGTAGCGTTAGGAGATTGGGTCGTTTAGACCCCACAGGGTTTTTTACTATGTGCGCGGTCTGGCTGGGTGGCACTGTCCCCGCGCGTGCTTTTATGAGTTTTTGTTTTTTTGTGTGTGGAAACAGACAGTCTGATGGGACAACACCCGTTCCCCACTGTCCGATCGTGACATTTGCTGCACTCCTCCTGAGCGTCGAACTAAAACCGCGAGAAGCTTAAGAGAATTCATTTTCGAAATGTCAGATTGCGTAATTACACGGCCAATGGAAACGAAGGTGAAATTGGAGATGCTTTATGTTGTGTTCTAACTTTGTGTTTGTGTGCTTGCTCCAGTTTTACAGATGTTTCCAAGCCCTGCTGCACTGTGAAGCTCCTCGCCGAGGCTCCAGCTTGAAGAGCTCGTCCAAGGTCGCTACCAAAGCTGTGAAGGGGGTGGCGGTGACCGGCCCCCGCCGGACCGACGACTTGTTATATGTGGTCGCCTCTCTGGGCCAACCGGCTGTCACTGTACCCCAGCTGGACCCGTCCTGTGAACCGACCATTGACCTCACCAAAGCCACGTCGTCTTGCAACCAACCTGTGGTTGTGGTTTCAGTGGTGGCCCACTTTGAGGACTGACACTTGGCTATTGCCGTGAAAACGTCAAATCCCTGTCCTGGAAATCATTAACAATGTTGTAGGGCTGCGGACATCATCTCTGCCTCGGCCTGCCTGGTGGTAGACTGGTAACTAAGGGAAACCGTGAAATGCCTCTGGTCAACGTGAGCAAAAACCCACTGCAGTGAACACACAGAACCTTTGAGGCCTTTGTTTATCTGCAGAACACTTGACTTTTAAGCTTTTCCTTCAAAGAAACAAACAAAAAAGGAGAATTATCTGGATCATTCAAAGGGCCTTATGTGTTTTGAAGCTGAACATTGACTGAGGTATATTTTTCGATTGATTTGTTACTAACAGCACAAGAAGAACCTGGGCAGTTTATGACCCAAAGTATTTTAAAGTTTTGTTACTCAGAGGTAAAGTTTTGACAAAATGTTTGAGCACAAGAAAAATACTGTACAGATTATTTTAGACCTTTAATTTTTTAAAGCTTTTAACTTGCTGCAATTTCACGGAAGGACTTCAATCTGCATCAAACAACCTGGTTCTAAATAGAGACTTAACTCTATATGTAGCACTGCTAATGTAGCATGCTAACGACATTAAAGTTCCTCCAGTGCAACATGGCTTTGAGTACCGTCTGTGCATGGACACTGTTACTAGGAGGAATGGTAGAATAAGGTTTAGGAATGACAAGAATCTTAATAGCTTCACGTACTAATCTATCCCCAACCTTGCTTTTTAAAATAAATAAATAAATAAGGGTTTAGGATTAGCAAAACAATTTATTATACTCTCAAATTGATTGTTTGAATGAATC
This sequence comes from Brachyrhaphis terrabensis, assembly GCA_903067065.1. Classification (NCBI taxonomy): domain Eukaryota; kingdom Metazoa; phylum Chordata; class Actinopteri; order Cyprinodontiformes; family Poeciliidae; genus Brachyrhaphis; species Brachyrhaphis terrabensis. Next base: position 12,735 of record CAEGAG010125096.1, on the reverse strand, counting down.
ATGTGATCTGATCTCAGATAAACAGGAGAGAACTGGAGCCAAAATAATAAATTAGATTTCTGTCGTTTCGGGCACTGACGGTCTGACGGGACATTTCCCCCCCGCTGTCTGACTGTGACATCTGACATCTTCTCCTACTCGCTCATCTGTGCACCACTGAGCCTTTATATCAGCTACATGTGTGTGAGCTTCTAAGCTTGTAACTTAGAGACTTACTTTAAAGGACCACCAGACTGCACAGCCGCCCGTCGTGCCTGTTCAAAAATTGGACACCACTCTCGGCAAGAATAAAATGTCTAAATCTAATTACATAGCCAATTAGAAAAGTGCTTTGCGGTCCGGCCTGAACCCCCTCTGGGTCCGGATTTAGACCGCAGTCCAGCGAATCCCTGATCTCGATTCATGGAGGGACTTTAATGTGTTGATTTCAACAGAATAGGTCATTACATTGTTATATATTTAATCACACAGTCGTATGTAAACATATCTGCTGTCGAACTATTTGTTTACGTGACTAATTGAAGCGTTGGGTGATTGACAGTACTGGATTGGAATGAGTGTAAGTGGACTTTTGAGAGCAAACTTTACAGATAAATACAGTATTACTGCAGATCACAGTAATACATTTTGAATTCAAATGCATTTGGATCCATAAGGTTGGATGAACAACACCATGACAACAAACCACAGGTAGAAATCACTATTTAATACAAACCCTATGTTGACTGTTTATTAATAATATTATTCCCACAGATAACACAACATTCATCCTGCTTGGTGCAACTGAAACAACCAAAAAGTTGTTTGTGTGTGTGGGGGGTGGGTGTGTGTGGGTGTGTGTGTGTGTTAGATTGACCTCGTAAAGTTAGAGGATTAAAAAAATCATACTGTGCAAAGGTATCAGTCAGGAAAAAGATGCAAAACAATTTCTAACGCAGACCTTTGGTCTTGTGTAATCTCTTGTATTGTCCATATGTTTAGACTAAGCAGTAGGGTTTAGAGTCAGAAACCTTTTCTCCTGCACATCTGGATTGAGATTAAAGAGTGTTTTACGGTCTGGTGACGCCAAACATGAAATCTGGCTATAATAATTTGTTTGAGACAAAAACAACACTAAACATCACCAAAAGAACTCAATACCCCTAACAGGATAACATGGTGGAGGCAGCATTATGCTCTGGGGGTTACTTTTTTTCTTAAGTTTTATTGAACAATGTAGTCAAAATTATGAACAGTTTTCACACTTCCGTGAGGTTTCCCAGGCGGAGATTGGATGAACTTTTTAAGATTATTTTCAAGATGTAAAATAAATACAATTTTAGAGATGTGCTTTTAAGTTGTTTTGAAATGTATTAGGCTACACTTTATAAAATAATATAATATTGCTAAAATTATACTTTGGATATTCGCTTTAAAGTACACTGCATGTATTTGTAAAAATGCATATTTTAAATGTGTATATATGTGTGCTGATGTACTTCAGATGGCATTTTCAAATAGATTTTGTGTATTTTCCTAAACAGTTTTTAATAATTCTTAAAATAATTGTAAGGACTCTTGTGTTAAGAAACACATTCAGTGGTGGACATGATCTTTCTAACATTAAGTGCCTTAATTGGTTATGATTTTGTAAAAAAATAAAAAAATAAATAAATTAAGCTAAATTCTTATTAGAATTACTGTAAAAATATAGGAAACTTTATATTTCCTCACTTTAAAATCTCTTTCAATACTGACAAAGGAATAGCAAATAATTTGTTTATGGCTCCTAATATCACACATTTATGTCTAGACAGAGCATAAAACTTCATTAATCAATGCAGAAGGTGTCTTCAGCTCCACATCTGTCTAAATATGATCCGTTTTCTTCAGTTCTTTAAAAAAAACAGAAGCTGTCTTCTCTAGACAATCTATTTTCAGATATAAAATCTATTAGTGAACAGCATTATCTCCAGTACACACTCCATACCAGTTGGTGGCAGTAATGTACGCCTTCAGTTTTTTGAAAACCGCCAAAAAAAACAATAAATGAATAAATCAACTCTACCAGAAGAAGAAAAGGATCGCCTACAACAGGGAAACAGAAAAGATTATGCCCTTAAAATTCACAATTTTTTTTTTCTTGTACAATTAAACCATATCAGTAGAGAGCAGCTTGATGTGGGTTATGGCTTTGGTAAATTCAAGAAAATTGCTACCCAGATGGATTTAGATAAGTAGCTCCCTTGCTAACTAGATAGCTGTCTTTTTATCTAGCCATCACACTGGCTGTCTATCTACATATATATTTCACATCACAGCAGATTGTACTATTGTTATTACAATGAATCTCCTCTGCTTTTATACTTAATATTATCCTAGTCTGTTATTCTCCTCAGTCTGCTGCAGTGAATGTATTTTTTACCTGCACACGATAGAGACAAAAAAAAAAGGAAAAAAAAGAAAGAAACATTATTCTTAAAAAAATGTGAGCACAATAAATGAGCTCTCAGGTGAGAAGTGGATTCCAGCCTTCATGCTAATGAGCCGGCGCCCAGCCCTGGATGAGTAACAGACGGCACAAGGCTACATAGAAAGCAGCGGCCGATGCCTCTTTTACCAAAACACCAGTGCATTACTCACCGCGGGCTTCATAAGACGATGGGCTGGGAAAAAGTGTAACAGACGGTAAAGTTGCTGACGGCCCGTATCTCTTAGCGTTCCCTCAGTGACTGATGGTGTGTTCTTTGGGACTGGCAACGGAGAAATGGGACAGCGAGAATATTTATGCATGTGTGTGAAAGAGAGCGCAGGGAAAAGGTGGTGAGCATTGTGTAGGAAGACCCAGAATAGACAGTGCAGGCCACTTTTGTTTGCACCGCTGGTAAAAATACGAATACGAATCTTATCAAGGCAACGCGCTCTCCGACATAAATCTTTAAAAAGTAAGCTGTTAATTTGAGAATACTTTTTCAGTGTCAGGAAAACAAAATCATAAGGGGATTGTTTTAAACGAGGTGCCGCATGCATTCGTACTTTTGTTGATGCCGCACTTTTACCAGCAGGGTGTTCCTTAAAGCAGCAGTATGTAACTTATAATAAACAAAATGTTTTTTGTAAATTTGCTAAAGCTGACACTATGTCATAAAAGCAAGCTATGAAACAATCTGAAAAAAATCTAACAAATACGCTGCTGTATTTGTTTGTCAGAAACAACCAATCAGAGCCAGGAGGGGGGGCTTAGCGCGGCCAATCATGCTTGTATACCCGCCACGCACATTCTCGCATTTTCTCTCTGCTACACCACAGCTGGTTCACCACAACAAAGCCCGCCATGGATGCTAACACTACTTAGCATGGCCACTGATGATAACAAGAGATAAACGGTTTTCCTGGAACGGTAAGTTGTTTCGCCGCCATTAGCACATTTAGCAGCACGTACAGCACGAAGACCCTCCTCCTTGTTGTGATTGGTTGCTTCCGACCAGGAGCGGTGCATTCCTTCAGACGACAACAGTAGCTCAGGAAAGAGGTGGAGGAAATTGATCTTTTCACAGATCATCTGTCTCACATTAAACTGTCACAACATGGTGACAGTTTTAACAAATATGTAAAATCCATATTTTTGTAAAAGTTATATACTATAGCTTTAACGTGTCACCCTGTTAGAGCACAGAGAGAGGATGTTCTTTGCCCATTCCCCTTAATAAATTTATGTAAATTATCCATGTGTTGATTTATCTTCTCACTTATTACTCAAAGTGATGATCTGGTGCCAATTTTCTGGCTGAGAATAAAACCATTTTTTTCTAAAATGGACAAAGACGGGAAAGGTCACATTATAAAATCACAACCATGCTGATACTAACAAGTTTCCCAGGATGCTTCACAGAGAAACGGTCTCACCTCATCGTGGATTCTTCACCATACTCAATGGCAAGCATAACACGCTTTTCCTCTTTGGTTTCACATCAGTCCTGCTGTTTGTTGCTAAAAACCTCAATCTTTGTCTCATCTGAACAAAGCCCAGAGTTTCAGCTAGAAAGTCCCGGTTCAGCTTTGCAATTTTCACATTTTAACAAATGAAAAGAATGTTTTATCCTCCGGTTTTATTTTTGATACCCTAAGGTCTGCGTTATATTATGTCTCTGACAGAACAAATTATTCTACGTAGTAGCAGACTGCCTGCAACTGCATTTAAAAAAAAAAAGGTCTTAAATAACTGCAATGGTTTTCAATAATTTTTATTCCTTTGTTGCTTCTTTGTGAAGTTTATTTAAATTTTTAATTTTGTGCACCACAATGCTCTGGCTTGGCTTTGACTGTTGCTGGTAGTTCATAAATACATTATGGATACGTTGTTTGGTGTCTTTCCATACTTCATTTGAATGTACATGACCTGTGTGGGTTTTCATTAACCCAAAAAACTTTGGGCATGTATGTAGCAATCAACAAAAAGCTCGTCTATACTGTTTTTGCACCTTCCTTACTGTAAATTATGGCAAAGATAATATCCAGAAGCATTGTTGTGACGACTTCCTGAAGGCGGAGTTTCAGAAAGAGCAGGAGCTTCTTAAAGAGACAGAGGCCCAATTTCAAGATGTCAAATTACAAAACTCGAGTTTCTTTTGTCATAATTGATATACACAGCATTTTTATAACAACTGAATGTAATATAGTTACTTGACTGTGCTGTGAAACACATAATACCACCCATTTAAAATAATGCCCCCATTTACTAAATCTTCTCATATTGAACGGTGGATTGCTCCCAACACTTCTGTCACAAACTAAAGCTTAAAATCGCAAACACTCTCAGAGAAAAAGATTTTATACAGCCGCTGGCTGCAGTTGCAGTACTTAGGACTAAAGCGATTTATTGTCTGTAGTCACTACTGTATTGGTCCAATCATAATGTCCACACTTTAGAAAGCATTTGCCTGTTCAGCAGCACCTCTGCAATTTCTTTGAAGTCTCTGAATCCCAATGAAACTTTATTGAAAGTGATATCTACCAATAAAAAAAGAAACACTTTACCTTTTAAAGATCTATTTTCCAGGGAATGATTTTGGTTTGTATATGTTGTTTGCGATGCATCTTGTTCACTCTGTTGCTTTTTGCATAAAATGTTGTGCAACTTCTCACTGTAAGGTGTGGACTCTGTACAAACCTGTATATTATTAATGTACATAAGTTGATACCAAAGCAGAGAACATTTCAATATTTTTAGAAGGCTGTTCGATAAAGCTTTTTTTTTTTTGCTGTTGTTAATCTGACACACTGGGAAGTTTTTTTCAGTGTTTGCCAGAATTTCTTCAGCAGCTGGAGAGTTCAGTGAATTCAGGAATAAAAAGGTGACTGAGGTAAAATAATATATTGTTTCCAAAGTGTTTTGTCGACATGAACAGAGGTGAGTGTTTTTGTTTTAAAGCGACTGATATTCTGACTTTAATACAACAGGATGACATCTCCGAACTTCAGACCTGAATATTCAGTGTCTCAGAAGGTCCTGGAAATATCTGCAGCAGGCGAACAAAATAGCTACGTTTCCATTGGTTCTAAAAACTGCATAGGTTAGACTGAAGAAAATAAATCTGCTTAATAGAAACATCAATTTTGGAAAAAAAAACCCCAAAAATAAAAGTTTTTGATAACATATTTTTTGTGCTAGTATTATATTGAAACATGGACAACAGCCAGATGTTAATACTGGCTGAAAAGACGAAGAAGAAAGGAAGTGATAGGAAGATGATGGAACTGCGTGTTTTTTAATGGCTCATCACATGAACAAACGTATTCATGTGTGATTTCAATCACATTTCTTATTTATTGGAATTTTGCAGTTGTTTTATTGCCTCCAATAAAAGACAATAAAATAAAACAACTGCAAAACTGTGTTTTTGACATTAGTGGAATATCAACAAGGTTTTGCGCAAAATAGGAACGCAGCTAGTTCTGAAATTCAGTAAGATTATTTACCCTTTGTTCAGCTCTTTTCTTTGTATTGAAAGCAGCTCCAGTATTTATTGAAGCTAGCGTGATGAGTTCAATGTTGAAACTGTTAAAGCTGATGTTTTTTCTCTTCCAGAGCAGGACTTTGTCCAGATTTTTCTCAGGACCAGAACAGATGAAATGAACCCAAACAAGCCGACTCTGATGATCCTTGAGCTGAACAAGTGCCGATAAAGATGACTTCTTGACATGAATTTATTTAGACACCTTTTAAAAAATGTTTTGTTTTCCTTTGAATTTAGCTGAGAATAAAAATCCCAGTATTTTTCCCGTTAGCTGGCCTCACACCCCTACATTCAGTTTGTTTGCTTCTCCGTCTTTACCAGTATTTCCTCTCAGCTTGTTGCTCCCGTCTGTCACCGCAGACGCTTGTGGCGTTGAGCCATAACCTGTTGACCCTTCGGCCTGAAGTGGCAGGCGTATTTGTTTTGTGTTTCTGGGAATGACAACCCCAAGAGTCAGAAGGCCTTTTTAGACTCCATACCTGGTGTTTAGTTATTCCGCTCACTAAAACTGATTTGAAGTCACTTCCAGACTCTAGTTCTCCTCCCGGGCTCTTCTGCTAATTGTTCCTGTGTAATGTTTGGGCCTGAGCCTCCCCTGTTTACAATGAAGCCCCTGGTGGAGCGCAGATAAGAGGCACCTGACTTAATGAAATATGCAAAACACGACATTTTCATACCAGAGCCATCTTTACAAGACATTTTCTGCTAAATAAACCACCTGTGGTCCCGAAGTCACACAGAAATACAGTTATTTTTTAAAATTACTTCACATATTAGCTGTGTATTTTTTTTTTTTTTATCATTTTAAACTTTAAGTGTGATGCATCATTGTCGGAGCAAAAGAAGTGCACGTTATCCCACAGACTCAAAATTAGTTTTCTTATTATATTTATAAAGGAGCATTTTTAAACCCTAAAAGTTTGATCCACGCTACGTTTACAGGCTCTTTATAGACGACTTAAATGTAGCTCTATTGCAGGACCGAGATTTGAGATTTAGGGTGAACTTTCTACATCAACTCTGTGACTCAAACAGTAACACTGAACTTACAGAGCAACACAGAACATAAGGAGTATCTAGAGTCGGTAGAGTATTCACCCCCTGGATGTTTCACTCTTTTTATTGCTTTTACAAATCAGTCATGATCAACTAAACTGCCAGATATCATTCATTACTTTTAAAAACGTGCTGGAGAAAAATGTGATTTAATCTTTAACAACATAAAAGCGAAGCTGAAGATGATCCTGCAACCCAAAAAGTCCCAGCAAGTCCATTAAGAACTGACAGCTCTGAGTCTAGTCAAAGCCCAAATCCACCGTGTTTCCATTAGAAATGTGGGCAGAACTTTTTCCATATTCCGCTAATGTTTAAAAAGAAAACAATGCTGTGTTTTCCTTAAATAAGAAACTAGAAGAAATTAAATCATATGTGAATAATCTTGTTCACGTGTTAAGCCATTAAAAAAACATCCAGTGACATCGTCCGTCCACCACTTCCTGTTGTCTTCTTCGTCTTTTCCACCAGTGGTAACACCCGGTTGTTGGTCATGTGGCTCTTGATGGGAAAAAAAGTGTTTCCGTAGCTGTTTAGCAAAATACACAAATTTGGTTGCGGCCTGAAAAAAAACCCCACACAAACATTTTAGTGAAAAACGTGATTTACATAAAGCAAATTTATTTTCCTAATTCCAATTTCCCCAAATCGTACGATTAACGGAAACGCAGCAGTGAGATTCTGGAGAGTGACTTCGTTTTCCTCAAAATGTTTAGTAAATCTTTCAATGTAAAACTTAAATCCAAAAAGATTTAAGAACCACTTGAAGCAAGTAAAATCCTATGCAAATAATGAATATAATAATAGCCTCAGCAGTAACCAATTTTATAGTCAATGCAATTTTTCCTTTTAACATTTTTGATGAAGTTATTAATCTTTCCAACAACGCTTGACTGATCTGAGGAACATACAGAAGAACAAAGAAAAATACCGAGACGAAGTTTTGATTTTAGAGTGAACATTTTCAACTTTCATTCTCCCCACAGCAGCCAAGCTAGAAGGAGGGACGGCTTTCATCCTACAAATATAAAATATACAGTGTGTGCTGGAAATATATATTCTTAGCATGCTTTGTGGCTTTGTGTTGCTCTGAAAGCCTCATGCCTGGAAAGCCGAACCTGTAACTCAGCAGAAATCCGTTTCATACGCCTCGCTCTTTGGATGTCATCCCTGCACCGCCTGGCTGTTCAACAAGCCTGTAAACTAGGCTGGAAGGTGATAAAAAATGTTGTCAGGTTTTTTTTCTATGAAGAAAAAGAAAAAAAAGGTGCTGGAGAATATTCTGTTGTTCCTCGCAAGAGATGCCGTTTCAAAACGGACTCCGCCCTTTAGAAAGTAAAAACCTAGGCACCTCGTCCGCCCTGAGGTAAACATTTTGCCACAATGCTGAAACAAAGTCAAGCATTAATCTATTTTATTACGTATATGCGAGACAAAACGGCCCAAAGTTGTTCTTGTAATGGAAGGAAAACGTCATGTAGCTTTCAAATATTTTTAGAAATAAGAATCAGATGTAGTGGCTCTTGCTTTCAGAAGTCAACTTGTATATAAATAGAGGCACCAGGATGTAAGTAAATGTAAAACATTTCCGGTAAGCTTCATAGCGTCGGACTGACGTTAGCGATTGGATGAAATTTAAAACTTCTCTCCATACTCTGTGCGTTCTTTTTATGAACACCCTTCGCCTTGTTGTGATCTTGTGATGACAGCGTTGACTCCTAATGCTGAATAAGCTTTAAAAAATCTATCCATAATTTTCTCCATACGTTATTACTTCTGTGTGACGTCAACGTTCTTCTTCTGCGCATGCGGGGCGCTTTGTGAACGTAAATGGTTGAAGTCTGATTGCGGTCAGGTTTAATTAGTGGCATGAATGACCAGGCAAAAACAAAATAAAGTGATATGATACTAAAAGAAATACACAGCATGAACTATCACTGCGTTTCCATTGACTATACACGAACTGAAATTAACAACATACATTTGCCTAATAGAAGCACGCCAATTAAAAAAAATTGAATAAAATAAAAACTATTTTGCGTTAGTAAGAGGTGGTTTTTCACTTAAATCTATTGAAATATCTATTTCATTAGGTTTCACTAATGAAATGGAAACACTTTTTTTCCACACCAGGAGTCACTTGATCAACAGCTGGATGTTACTCCTGGCGAAAACGACAAAGAAGATGACAGGAAGTGGTAGGAGCATGATGTTCTTTGGGGGTTTTTTTTGTTGTTGTTTCTTTCAGACAATGCGCAGCTGGCTCCCTTAAAAGGTTGTGCGTTGTTCGAATGTGTTGAATCCAAAGCTCTTCTGTAAATTTGCTGACTACAAATTCACCCAAAAGCCACTTACTGCTCCAACGCCTGCATTAGACATCTCCTCTGGTGGCTGATAGATGATGAGAGCTAGAGTCATGGTGGAATAACGAACACATCTCATGTAACTGTTTACATCAGCTGCTCCTATGAGTTTTCCATGACTTATCATGTGAACAAGCTTAAATTTCCTCTGTAATGGAAACACCGCAATTGCAAAATAGTGTTTCCTGTTTTTCAACGGCAGCAGAATGCCGACAAAGATTTGCGCCCAAGAGAAGAGATTATATACAGAAGACAGGATGGAGAAAGACGTTGGATGCAGGGGAGCCAATCAGATACAGCCGAGACAGAGAGAAGGTGAGTAATTACCACAAAGGAAGCTACAAAACCAGGGAGGGAAGACTAACACTGATTTAAAAGGTTAAACTAACAACAGACTGAGAGCAGAATGGAAGAAAAAAGCAAGCTGAAGCTCAACGTATGAGCCCATGTGGAAACACTTTTCTAATAGCAACGTCGAGAAATTAACTGTACTTGGACGAACCTTTCAAACACAAATAAACAAGGATCACAACATTAAACGGGTCGATTCGGGTGCAGTGTTTCGCTTCTGCGCCATCGCTATAAATCCTAATAAGCTCTGTGGTAGCGCTGTCAATTTACCAGATATTTACAGGAAGCCCGCTCTGATCTCATTAGAAACCTCGGTACCGGCCGGCGTTTCAGCCTGAGAGCGCGCCGGCCGCTTGTCTGCTGCAGGTAGGACACCAACCACTAACCATGAGCAAGTCACAAAACCTCCACTTTAACATACAACCAAACAAACTTTATAATTGGAGAAATTGTGGGTGCTCTCCACCTGACAGCTTCAACTAGTTAAAAAAAACTTAAAAATAGCACCCAAAGTTGAAACAATACTGCATCTAATTGGATGCACAGGTTTTTTAGGTGCTGTATGTCTTATAACAACCAATGTTTTAAATATATATATATATATATATATATATATATATATACATATATACATATATATAGTTTTGGACCATATTTTATGCCGTCTGCAGTAACCATGGCTCCACTACACAAGCTACGCTCAAATGGTAAGTCCAGTTTTTTTAATAGTAACAACTACTTTCAGGATAATATTATTAGTGACCATAGTTACGCTCCAGCTGCCTTGTGGAATAGAAAGTCCTCTGCATTGTAACGTGTTGATGGTAAACGTTGTACCATTAGTTCTCCCGTGTGACAGAATGACGGAGAGCATCGTGGGCCGACGCCAAACTTTCCCCAACTGTCAAATCTTCATCATTAGAGCTTGACTGTGCGCTCCCATTAGTCCAACCAGCTCGCAGCGCACTTAGGGCCAGCCATGAGATTTTAATTAGAGCCGAGGGATTCGGATCAGGTCACAGCTTTCTGTGAAGTCTTCACATACGGTTAAAACTCACATATTTACACAGACTGTATAAAAAGGCATTCAATCTATTTCCCCCCCCTCATTGTTTGACATTAATACGTTTCCTCTTTTTTTTTTTAGCTTAGTTAGGATTAACCAAATAATTTGTATTGGCAAATGCCAGATAAGCTTTTCGCAATCAGCAATTAATCAATTAATCGCATGATAAATTTAAATTGGCTCAATTTTAATTTAGTTGTTGCGATTTTGGTCGGGTTCCTTACAAAATGAACGTGTATTGGTCTTTAAGATGGTGAACTTACATCATTAGATCATTATCGAGATATTGCTTTAAAGTGGTCTCTAAACAACAATATTATCGTTCACCGTGGCAATTACTGGAACAATTTATCGTTCGGCAAAAGTTGTCATTGTGACAGGCCTAATGCCTGAATACTGAGAGGAAATATATATATATATATATATATTCCCCCCTCCTCTCGCCCAGCACCCCTCCTGACCCCACTAGGGACAAGGGTGTTAGAAAATGAATGGATGGATATAAACTTATGTATTTGAAACATTAATAGTCTTTAAAAATATGCTATTGTGGAACTGGTTAATAAATATTGGTCATCCTAATGGACCTAAACAGGAAAACGTTCATTAAATGTCAGACCGTGAGAAAAATGGTTATCTGTCTTTTTATAGTGTGTGTGTGTATATATGTGTATGCATATTGAATAGCCTATTAATTATGTAAGAAAGGAAGAAAATGAGAGAGAGAGAGGAAGAAAGTTGTTTTTTTAACATGTGGTGGTAAGCATATTCTGACTTTTGGTCAGTTTGCAAGCTCCTCCACTTGTGAGGTGAAAGGTATTTTTTTTAGTTTTTTTAAAAAGTTTTTTAGGCTCTAATAAAGATTTTTAGGCTCTAGTGGCTGTTATTTAGCAGTGGTTGAACTGGAAATTGGGAGGAGAGAGAAGGGAATGACATGCAGCAGATTCCCCAGGACTGGGAATTAAACCCAGGTTGTCAAACAAAACCTATAAGTAACAGCCTAAAAAAAACACATAATTTGCAGTCTTATTGTAAAACTAATAAAAATTACTGGATTAGGCATTTCTTAGCCCCTTTTTCTTCTCTTTTATACAAGCAGACAGTACATAAGCTCAACAACACAAAAGCTTTATATTTATTACAAAGTATTCATCTAAGAATTGATTTCTTCCTGTAATGGAAATGATTTCTGATTAAGTTCTCTAGTTCTAGTACTTTTATGGATTGTTCTTCTTATTCCCCCTTTTCAACACGGTTTTCATGTTAAATTGTACTTTTTTTGCTAAGTTTGTTATTGTATCTTGAATCTGTTATTCTAAATAAAGACTAACAGAAAGATCACACAGTTCCTTTTATTTTTAATAAAACCAGTTTTTTTCTTATGACAAACAAACCAGTTATAACAACTTTGGGCTTCTTCATGGTCCGGAGTATTACATTATGATTACAATTATCATCTAATATTATGTACAGATTTAATTCTAATCTGCATGTTTTAGGATATGTGGGGGGAACCGGAGCACCCGGAGAAAACCCACGCAAACACGGGGAGAACATGCAAACTCCACACAGTTCGTCTCTGTGAAGACGCAGCGCTAACCGCTTCACCCCCGTGCTGCCCACGTTTTTTCCAATTGGGTTGGGAAGGGATCTATTTTCTAGTTTGTCAATGGGGGAAAAAGCTTTGCCTTTTTAAAATTCCTCTTGATGCCCAGGTTAAAATAGCCTTCACTAAATGTAAGCTTTTTCATAAAAATAGCTATAAAATGCATAATATCCACTTAACCTCCACCCGCCCGAGCCCGGGCGATTTGCATAATTTGCATAATTTTTTTTTATTACCGCACATAACTCAGCCAAAAACAATGCCAACATACCCATGCCATACCTCTTTAGAATCAGGACA